>JAODAL010028369.1:0-53439 GCA_025379985.1 Phyllomedusa bahiana | reverse complement strand
TAAAAAAAAATTTTGTTTTTTATTACTCAGCTTTTTAGATTTGAGGGGAGACACTCATGGAGTTTTCTTACTTGTTTAAACGACTGTATGTCCCCATCATAGTTTATTTGGCATCTAGGCATAAGTGTAAAATATGTATATGCTGGGTAATATGAATGATTGCTTTTGGAGAAAGGTCCAGCTGTGAACGTTTTTTAAAGCAATTCTCCTGGAATACATAAATAGTGGTTTAAAAGTTAAATGTCCTATATGGGCATTATTAAATGTATTCCCTAGACAATAGCAGTACATAAGGACATGTAACTAAACTTGGCCCTAACTCTATAGAGGAGAAGATGCATTCAAACAATATGGCATCAAGATAATGAAATAGTATATCATCATACAACATGTAACACAGTAAGCAACAGTAAAAGAAAATACTGTATCGGACAATGCAGGAATAACACCATGGAAAAGAATATTCGACAAAACAAAGTAGGACCCGTATAATGGAGGAGCACATATTAGTAAACAGGGTTGGACCAACACCATGGAGGAGCATATATAACCAAACAACGTGTGGCCAACACCATCAAGGAGCATAATTAATTAAATTATGTGGGTAAAACACCATTTAGGAGGATATGTAAGCAATTTAAACATTAGGTAGATTGGAAGGTTAGCTTGTGCCTAGTTCTCAGATATGCAAGTACTATATTTACATTTTTGGAGAACCCCTTTAATATCATGTTTTTAGTCATTAGTTTCCAATTAAGATCAAAGATTATGTGCTAACAAACAGGTATCTGATTAAATGTAGGCTTTATTTTATACCACAGATCTAATCTAACACTTTACTTCCCTTTTTTCTGAAGGCACTTATCTTCTTGTAGGTAATGACATAGCTGAATGACGTGTGCTAAATATATTTTTACATGTTTTATTTAAAAAATAAGTAATATTTTACAGCACTTGAGATTGATGACACTTGTCATGAGGTTCGGAGAAACAGTTCCCTATAACTAAAATAGATATATATCAAGCTTACATGTATATTTCTATCAAATGTGACAAGCAAAAGATGTTAAAAAGGAAATCCACTAAAAAGATCTCACGTCATAGATTCAGGTTAAGAGTTTTCATCAGAGACTATCACGGGCTCAGAATAGTTCCAATTTTCAGCATGAAGGGGCTGTGGCACTATATAAGGAGCCAAATCCCATGTGCCACAATCATCAGCTGCCCATGTAAATGGGCTTCTTGTCCCGTGCTTCTGGAGGACAAGGTGAAAAATTGTTTGTTCTCGGACCTTCCTAAAATAGAGGTAACTATCTAAAAGCCTTCACAACCTAAGTATAGGGAAAAAGGTGGCTTCCCTCTGGTGGAAAGACAAAGGGGCCACAGTTAAAAAGGAATAGATATTTTCCCTGAAAGGGGTAATTGCAATGGCACTCCCATCTCCCGGAACAAACTGGTCAAGCCCCAGAGCATTTAAGGAGCCCATTCACCCATGGCCTTGGGGTTCTTTTGGTTCAAGTACAGATGTCTACGGTAGGTGGAATTCCTGAGTACTTTCTGCTAATACAGTACTAGGAGTTCCAGAATAAATAGTACTTATACTAGAAGACAGAGTGGAGTGCAAGGGATGGAACTTATTAAACTCTGGGGTGGGTAACAAGTTTCCCCTATCCATATAGTAAATGTATGTTCCCCTTTCAGTATATCATTACTGTGTTTGTTGTGTCCCCACCTGTGTTTGCATCCTACGAGTTGTGACTAGTTGGGGCAGGCCTTTGTGGCCTTTCTGAGATTCACAGCTGCCCAGTATGATGGATGAGAGACAACAGTCAAAAACCTGACTCTTGTAGAACTGGTAAAAACTCCAGGATATAGCAAAGTTCCGAGTCCTGATGTAAGGTGAAGGAAACTGTGCTATTATTATAAAAGTGTGATTTGTTCAAATACAAGAAGCTGCAACATTCTGAGGAGAGATCCTCTTATTTGGTGGCAGGTCTTCTATTGATATATCATTGCAAAAATGAGGGAATCACAACAATTAAATGATGTTTACCCAGCTTTTTTACTTCGTAGCAAACAAATAAATTACACACATGACATAATACATTGTTTGTTTAATAACTGAACATTCTGGCTTGGTTAAACACATCTTAATGAAGTGAAAAGTAAATTATTTTAAATATTTCTAACATGTATTGTACAACAAACTTTGCATAAATACATGGTTCAAGTAATTCTAAGAAACTTTGTAATATATCTTAATAGAGAAAATGTATCTTTTTACATTCAAACTACGTTCACTGCTCCCCCAGCCTTCTACACTATTTATTTGCTCTGAATTTAATGCAAAATCTGCTGAGACACAAGACAGACTGTCAGCTAACTTATGGGTCAGGTTACATGCTGCCTATCCAAGTCAATGGAGGAGGAGATCTGTGAAGAGATACAGAAGTATATATAAATACTGATACAGGGCTGCAATTTTAAGTGTTCTTTTTCACCCCAGTACTATATACAGTGGTGGCCAAAAGTATTAGCATCCCTGCAATTCTGTCAGATAATACTCAGTTTCTTCCTGAAAATGATTGCAATCACAAATTCTTTGGTATTAATATATTCATTTATTTTGCTTGCAATGAAAAAAACACAAAAGAGATGAAACAAAAATCAACTCATTGGTCATTTCACACAAAACTCCAAAAATGGGCCGGACAAAAGTATTGGCACCCTCAGCCTAATACTTGGTAGCACAACCTTTAGCCAAAATAACTGCGGACAACCGCTTCCGGTAACCATCAATGAGTTTCTTACAATGCTCATTCTTCTTTGGCAAACTGCTCCAGGTCCCTGAGATTTGAAGGATGCCTTCTCCAAACTGCCATTTTGAGATCTCTCCACAGGTGTTCTATGGGATTCAGGTCTGGACTCATTGCTGGCCACTTTAGAAGTCTTCAGTGCTTTCTCTCAAACCATTTTCTAGTGCTTTTTGAAGTGTGTTTTGGTTCATTGTCCTGCTGGAAGACCCATGACCTCTGAGGGAGACCCAGCTTTCTCACACTGGGCCCTACATTATGCTGTAAAATGTGTTGGTAGTCTTCAGACTTCATAATGCCATGCACAAGGTCAAGCAGTCCAGTGCCAGAGGCAGCAAAGCAACCCCAAAACATCAGGGAACCTCCGCCATGTTTGACTGTAGGGACCGTGTTCTTTTCTTTGAATGCCTCTTTTTCTTTCCCTGTAAACTCT
Organism: Phyllomedusa bahiana; assembly: GCA_025379985.1. Lineage (NCBI taxonomy): Eukaryota > Metazoa > Chordata > Amphibia > Anura > Hylidae > Phyllomedusa > Phyllomedusa bahiana. The sequence continues at coordinate 50,193 of JAODAL010028369.1, read as the reverse complement.
ATGTTGATGCCTTTTTCCAAAAAGCTCTACTTTTGTCTCATCTGACCAGAGAACATTCTTCCAAAACGTTTTAGGCTTTCTCAGGTAAGTTTGGGCAAACTCCAGCCTGGCTTTTTTATGTCTCGCGGTAAGAAGTGGGGTCTTCCTGGGTATCCTACCATACAGTCCCTTTTCATTCAGACACCGAGGATAGTACGGGTCGACACTGTGAACCCGGACTGCAGGGCAGATTGAACTTGTTTGGATGTTAGTCGAGGTTCTTTATCCACCAGCCGCACAATCTTGCGTTGAAATCTCTCGTCAATTTTTCTTTTCCGTCCACATCTAGGGAGGTTAGACACAGTGCCATGGGCTTTAAACTTCTGGATGACACTGCGCACGGTAGACACAGGAACATTCAGGTCTTTGGAGATGGACTGTAGCCTTGAGATTGCTCATGCTTCCTCACAATTTGGATTCTCAAGTCCTCAGACAGTTCTTTGTCTACTTTCTTTTCTCCATGCTCAATGTGGTCCACACAAGGACACAGGACAGAGGTTGAGTCAACTTTAATCCATGTCAACTGGCTGCAAGTGTGATTTAGTTATTGCCAACACCTGTTAGGTGCCACAGGTAAGTTACAGGTGCTGTTAATTACACAAATTAGAGAAGCATCACATGATTTTTCAAACAGTGCCAATACTTTTGTCCACCCCCTTTTTATGTTTGCTGTGGAATTATATCCAATTTGGCTTTATGACAATTCTTTTTGTGGTTTTCCATTGAAGACAAATTAAATGAAGATAATAATACCAGAGAATTTGTGATTGCAATCATTTTCAGAAACTGAGCATTATCTGACAGAATTGCAGGGGTGCCAATACTTTTGGCCACCACTGTATAGCTACATTATTGCTCTATAATGTCCTCTGTGCTATTGTTGCTTTTAAAAATTTTCTATAGAGAGATAAGGGGGCAGGATCTTCTCTTGTTTGTGTGTGTGCCATTTTTAAGAGACATCACAGCAATTATTCTCTGGAGCTGAGCTCAAGGAAAACAGAAATTGCCCACAAAAGGGAAATCTGGTGAAATAAATACTACTTTTGCGCGTGGGTAGCATTGGGGGTGCGAGGGTAGAGTCGCTACCGGGCCTGCAGCCTGGGGGGGCCCAAAAAGCCCTCCTGCCACACAGGGGACACAGCTTTGAAAGGCACAGGTGCTAGGGGGGCCCAATTCACTTTTTGCACTAGGATCCCAGGGCTTCAAGTTACGCCTCTGGTAGTCAGGTATATGCCAAGTCCAGTGGCGGAACTAATGCCATAGCAGCTGTAATGGCTGCTAATGGGCCTGCTGCCACAGGGTGCCTTTTGCGTCCTGCCTCAGAAGGCCAGGGCCCTCTGTCCCAAGCATCTAGAGTCAGGCCCCGGGGGTGCAAGGGCTAATTTCTTTGATTCCAGGGACTGCATGACCTGATGAAGTGTTTGCCTCTCTCTGGACATGCAAACAGTTAAAGCCCTTAGCTGAGCAGTGCGCGGTGTGGCGCTCTTCTCAGCTCTCTGGCCTAGGGAGATTTTTAAACCGAGGCCTTAAGGTACCGGCTCGCCCCTAGTGCAACATAGGAAATGGAAACGTCTACGCCGGACTCCACTTCACCTAGAGTCTACCTACCTACGTGAAGCCCACCTGAGTCCACCTAACTATCTGGGGCCCAAATACAGTCTACCTACCTATGTGGGGCCCACCTACGCTACCTCTACCTGGGGGTTACCCACACCTCCTAAACCCAGCTACCCATCTGGGGCTTACCTACAGCCTAAAACCACCTCTACCCCTCTGGGGCTTACCTACGCCTACCTACCCGTACCCATTCCTATAGCCTGCCTCCTAGTACCTGGGCCTATGAGCCCACCTGCTCTGGGGGCTATTACCCACTACCTGGGACTACCTACCGCCTACCCCTTCGTACCTACCTTTTTGAGTCTGATTATCCTATTTGGGGCTACCTCCCAACTTGGGGCCCTTTAAGGGGGCCTCCTATCCACCTACCTGGGGGGGACCTCTTAAATGGGGCCCAACCTTCCCACCTAGGGCCAATCAACTTCTCTTGGCCTTCTTACCTTCTGGGATATCCCACCAACCTGTGGTCTAAATATTTTTACCTACCTATATGTGGGCCCCCCCTACAGCCTAACTAGCATGGGCTTACCTAAAGCTTACCTACCTAGCTACCCATCCATCTGGGGCACACCTTCACTCTATCTAGCTACTTGGGGCATACCTACAGCCTCCTAGCTACCTGGGGTCTATCAACCTAGCTACCTGTGGCCTACCTACCGCCTACCTTCCAATCTACCTGCCTACATGGGGCCTGCCTATCTACCTACCTGGAGGGTACCTACTTAACTGAGGTCTAACTGCTTCCTACCTAGGGCCAAGCTACCTACCTACCTGTACACTTCCTTCCCAACCAGGAACTATCAACCTACCTACCTGGGGCTTATGTACTGCCTACCTATGTGGGGCCTAACTGCTGCTTACCTACCAGCCTACCTGCCTGATGGCCTACTAACCTATCTAACGGGTTCTACCTAGCTATCTGGGGCCTACCTACCTACCAGTTTCCCTGTCTTCCTACCCACCTGAAAACCCTACATACCTACATGGTAATATGAATCTAAATTTGTATAGGCTATAGCTGTGGCACAGTCTCCATGGGGTTAGTCCTCTGCCCTCTGGACCAGATGCAGAAGAAAATAGAAAGTGAACGACTTTGCTATGAGGCCCAACCTTCTCTAGTTACACTCCTGGCCAAGTCAAATAATGAGCAGAAATACTGCTATTCTTAAAGGGAATGTGTCATCAAAAATTACTTATTGTTTAACTCACGTTTTTATGTTAAACACATTTTTTAAGAATTTTTGGTTATATTTATTTTTAATTTTCCATATAACTTTAAATATTTTTTAATAATTCTTAAGTCCTGCTGTTTTCACTTTGGCCCCTCAGTATAATAACAGTCAGACACTTCCTGCCCAATAGATAAAGATTTTCAGCAGTGTGTTCATTATTAACACAAGCAGGGTCAAACTGAAAGGAGACACCAGTGTGAATAGATAACACAGAATCCACCAGTCACAAGAGGAGATGTCACAGCTCTCACCCCCCTACTCCCTGCAGAGTGATTTCTTCCTAGGTCACACAGCATGACTAGAAAACTGTCCTATTGAAGTCTATGGGACAGAAACAGTATTAAGACTCCTATGTGCATGAAGCTGCTTTAAAGTATCTCTCTGCCTGCTGTTGAAGCAAACCAGCCCTAGTGCCCAACTCCAAAACTGCAGGACGTAAAAATTATTAAAAAATATTGAAAGTGATATGAAAAATTAAAAAGAAATAACCAAAAATTCTTAAAAAATGTGTTTAACATAAAAATGTGATTTAAACAATAATTCATTTTTGATGACACATTCCCTTTAATAGATACACATGACAGCTTATTTAAAAAGTCACCTAAAAGTATAGGCATGCTTTAATTAATGACGTATGTTGTTCCATATCTGGAAGTTTAAAATTTTCTGGAATCAATGTTGAGAAAAAAGAAAATTAAATCTTAAATAAAATTAAATTATTACTCCTCAAGCTGAATTATTTGAGGCTTCAACTTAATTAATGATAAATACTATTCTACGTAAAGCTGGCTGCAAGAGCTATTGCCATAAGGTTTGCAGGCTGGCGCCTTGTTAAGGACCAATTCTTTTTTAGGCCCCATTTATGTCATGCTTTGGGTCTTCGCCAGTACCTGTCCAGATTCAATGTTTTTATCTCCGACACATTAAGCAAATATGAACATGAAACAGGGAAAATGTAGTCCAAAAGAGACTATGTTCGCCCTATATTCAACTATGGCTCTTCCACCGCATCATAAACATATACTTTAGGATATCTTTTCCAAGGTGTTCCTATTGATACTGGCTGAATTTTCACCATTAACTTTTTTATTGAACTGTTTGCTGGCCATCTGTTTCCTTGACATGCCTTACCTGAAGAAAAGTGTCAACTCCTGTGAATTGACTGCTGAGGTAATGATCATCTTTCCGGTCCTTTACCTGATGTGCAACCCCAGATTATAAATGAGTGGGGAACTTGCCCTCAGAAACTACTTTACATTAACATATAAGTAACAGACTGCTAAAATCAGTGTGTCTGTCACTACTTTATGTTGCTTCAGAGAGGGAAGCATGATAGAGCTAAAAAATTCCCTTTCAACAAATATTCTTGTGAAAACTTGGATAAATTCCTTTGTCTCATTATCTTCTCTATGCTAACCTCTTACCTAAAATCTAGTGCAGGCAGGGCAATGGGGGGCAGCTTTCTTATGTGGCAAGCTGTTTCCCATTTGAGACAGGTAACTTTTATTTTAAGGCAATGTGTCATCAGAAAAATACCTATTGTTTAACTCATGTATGTATGTTAAACACATTTTTTAAGAATTTGTGGTGTTTTTTAATTTTTTTTTATATTATTACCATTACTTTTAGAAAGCCCTGAAATCTCACAGTTTTAACTTCGGCCACTAGCCCTAATAATAGTCTGACACTTCCTGTTCTGTAGAGTAAACTTTTCAGCTGTCTCCTCATTATTAGCACAGACAATATTACACTAAAAGGTGACCCCAATGTTTATAGCTAACACAGAGTCCACCAGTCACAATAGGGGATAGTCACAGCTCACCTCTCGCCCTCCCTGCACAGTGATTTATTCTCAGGTCATAGATCGTGTCTAGAACTCTCCTATAGAAGTTAATGGGTCTGCTCCTGTTCACAGGCTCCAATGTACACAAAGCTGCTCTAAAGATCCTCTTTAAATGCTATTAGCAGCAGTTTAGGCAAGATGGCCGCTCCCATAATTATATACAGAGAACTGAAATGAAAAATCTACAGTCAGAAAATTAGAATGGCTAAGAAGAAAAGAATATGGATCAGGATCTGGTTTTTACTAGTAAAAAACAAATTGGCCATAGATTCCCTTTAAGAAAAGGAGGGGTGGAATGAGTTGACTCGCTAGACTGTCTTTATCCTTTGAATGGTAATATAGCAAATAGAAAAAAACCTCAATGATGTCATAGTGAATGTTGCTTCTAGTATGTTTGTATTTCTTAAATACATTGTCCCTTGAAAATTCATATGAGTTAATTCAATTTAATTCAATTAAATTGTAGGGCTAAGGTTAAAGTTAGGATAACTATATTATTATGGTTGAATGGAGAAAGTGGCCCAACCAAGGTAGCAAACCAATATACTGGAACCCTCTGGAAACCTTCTTGGTCACATTTGTGTTCCTAAAGCAGTTTAAATATCACAGTTTGTCCGAATTACACAAATGTATTTATGTTCTGTATTGAGAAGGTCTTTGAAGAGCGCAAATTATACCCAGTGCAGCAATTACAACACCAGAAAACAAAATAATCCATTATAGTGTTCACTACAACCATATTTTATCCATAGAGGGCAATGCAGCCTGAAACTTGACTAATGCTCTGTTGATCCATGTTTGAGACTGAGAAAAGGAATATAACATGGTGGAAAAACAGCTGAGAAAATAAGGAAACAACACAGATACAAAAGGAGTATAATGCGGACAATATCCTCATTCCATCTTATCTCATCTTGAATGAAACCCTGGACTAAAATAAAGTTGCACTAAAACTTACACTATATGATGTGAGAATATACTGTAGTTAATGAGAGAAATTGGTGAAACTTTACTAAATATCACATACATATTATGGCCAATCTGGGCGTAATAGTGTTCATTCAACAGTGTTAAAAGGGTGTTCTCACTATGCTGTCTCCAAGAGCCACAGCCAACTGCAGGCTCACACATTCTGGTCAGGCTGTAGGTGGGTCTACAGCAGTGATTGGTATATCATCTCTGCTGTTCCTAGTTGAGCCTGATAGAGTGATATGAGTGCTGGAGGTTTACAAACAGTAGTGCAGAAGGCTAAGAGAGCTCAAATGGTCAAAGTTTGTCAGCAAGTAATGTAAACAAGCTCCTGTCTTTCAAGATAAGGAACAGAGCAGGGAGTGACCTCGCTATCCTGGCCACTGCTGATGCAACCAGTTAGAGCAGAGAGAGGTGACTGGTACCCTAGGGAAGCTTGTGTACAAAAGCAGGAGATAAGATCTGCTTTAACTCAGAAATTAAATGAAATCAGAACAACAATACATTTCATAATAGTTTTTATTTACCTCAGCCTACATGTTTAAAGCTAATCAATAAAATGAGAAAATCCCTTTAAGAACTTAGCAGAAATGTAGGACTTAGAAAGAGAAACTTATCTACACATATGGTAGTCTTCCCTATTACTATGCAATTTCTGTGTCACAGACTTATCTCACATTTCAGATATCTGTAATGTCCAAAACCTTATACCTCTCATGACAATTTATATTGTAGAAATCACAGTCATCTCCAATCTTTTATGGCAATGCATCGTCCATATCTGGAAACCGTGGCAATAATTTAGCATCAGAACTCTATCTCTTACACTGGTCATAAGCTTTTTACTGTTGATTTATAAATGCCATACATCAACACTTATGTATCAAAGGTGAACCCTACCCCTTTGATATACCTCATTCATACCCACACCTATCTCTCATCTTACTTTATTACCCCTTTCTTCTGTGTTCTTAAAGTTGCTATTTTTATCAATTTTAGACTCAAACGTTAAATAAATAAGGATTATATTATTTAACTTCATAGGTTGATAATTATAGGCCGATAATTATAACACACTTGAAATATATGAAGTACCCCTGAACACATTAAACTATACTTTTTGGTATTTTTCCATGATGTTTATTTCCCCTGTTAAAATATTTTCCAGTAACCCTTGACTGATTGACATCCTTTGTGATTTAGATCAGTGTTACACAGTTCAGAGTATGACGTGGATATTACTCTATGTGTCCAATAAAAAGCACATTGGAAAGTAAAAATTTTAGAGCTTTTTGTGTAGTTAGATTTCCAAATAGCTTTTGTCACCTTTTTTTGACCTTGGCAAACAGTGACCACAGAGCCGCTTAGCAGGAATTGCAAGGTACATAACAGAGGATTGCTACTGGTGCTGAGAGAAAAGAGTGATAAATTGTATTGATGTACTTCTCCCCTCTAGGCAGGTTTTAAGAATCTCAGGTACGTGGCATTGAGGAATGATTCATGAGGCCTACCACAGGACTGTCATACTAGTTGTCATATAAATAAAGCCAGCAGTTTCTACACAGTGAAGAATTCGTCACAATGGAAATTATAAACTTCAGAAATAACCTTAATACTTATTTTGAGCTATGCATATTTCATGTTTGGGCATGATACCTTGTAACTTCTACTTTTTGATTTTTTATATTACCAAAAGCAATTAATAAAATTAATTTATGTATCAACGTTTTTGCCTTTTCACTTGTTTGAATAGTAGCACATTTCAGTATAAGAAATGTACTAATATTTAGAAAAGCAGGATAAGAATAATTGTATTTATTTAAAAGGTCTGTAAATTGTGGTTTAACAAGGGAAAGAAAACTCTGATGAATAATGTTTGGATACTCCTATTTGTTAAGCAGCAAACTAGAAGTATTTGGACAGTGGCTTCATAATAGTCGATGCGGCCCATGGGGGACAAGGCTGTGTAGGCCTTTAAGTAGATCTAGCATTGTCACTGTCACAGATATGAGGGGCTAGAAGCAGCTGCTCATATGGCCCTCAGGCAATTATGATCCTGAACTGAAAGAAACCTATGGCTGGGAACCTGGGATCAATTTGGGTGCAGTTATTGATAAGGTGTTGTCTTCTTTTTAACCATAAATCTACCATTATTAAAGAGAATTTGTCATCAGAAAATGACCTATCAACTCATGCTTTAATGTACAACACATTTTTAAGAATTTTCGGTTACGTTTTCTTAAAATATCCCATATCACTATCGATATTTTTTTTTAAACTGTGAAATCTTGCAGTTATTGCTTTGGACACGAGGCCTGATAATAAACGAACACTTCCTGTTCCGTAAAGAAAACTTTTCAGCAGTCTCATCACTATCAGTACAGACAGGATTACACTGAAAATTGACACCAATGTGAATAGATAACACTGTATCCACCATTCACAATAGGAGATAGTCACAGCGCCGCCTTTCTTACTCTCTGCACAGTGGTTTCTTCCCAGGTGAAAGAATAAAGTCTCCTATAGAAGTCACTGGGTCTGCTCCTGTTCACATGATTCTCTGTCTATGAAGCTTCTGTAAAGCATCTCTATAAATGCTGTTATAAGCAGCTCAGGCAAGATGATCCTCAATCCTCATAATCCTATAGGGAAAACAGAATGAAAAAAATCTACAGTCAGAAAATAAAAACTGCTAGGAAGATAATATGTTTCAATATTTTGTTTTCATTAGTAAAACTAAATTGGCGATAGATTCCCTTTAAATGTTTGTAGCTCCACTTGAGGAGTATCGCAGAACATTCTACTAGAAGATCTATCAACACTGGTACAGACCTTCATAACTTGACAGCTGGAGTACGGTAATACTCTATATATAGGCCTCCCACACAAAACAATGCACCGCCATTTATTGGATTCAAATACTGCAGCTAGGTTAATAACCAAATAACCTTGACAATTCCCCTATAACACATGTCCTTTGCCACTACATTGACTGCCAATAAAATGATGAATGATCCACCAAAACAGATGTTGAACCAGGGCCCTTTAAAATGCATTCCCCACCCTCTTAGACTGATTACTGGGACCAATTGGAGAAATATGATTCTTGGACCCATTTAACTCCTTTTTAACATTAGATGTATATTTACATCATAATGTTGGGTTGAAAGCATAGATCAGGCTGCAAGAGCTGAGCCTGGTCCAAATTAAGCAGGGGCTGGCTTTCACAGCTGGTGCCCACCATCAGGGGCCAGGATCGGCCAGTGACATGATTGGCCAATGTCACAATTATGGGGTGCTGTTTGTCATGGTAGACAGTGGCCTAATAATGGCACATCTTACTGCACCCCATAGGACAGCCGTAATTATATACTACACTATAATACATAAGTATAGTATACAAATTATTTTACTACTCAAGTACTTTAAGAGAACTGAAACATTGTTAAAAGACATAAAAAACATTTTCATAATAAAACCATGTCTGTAAACGTCCAATTTACTAAAATGGAACCTTATTTACACTGAATAGTAAATGCTAAAATTCCATTTTGTTGATCGACTTGCTGTCACACAAATGTGTACCACAAAATACTGCCAATACAAACTACTGCAAAAATAAAAACTTTCTCTACCGAAATCAATCCACACACAGACCCATCAACAGAAAAATATAAAGCTTCTAGTCACAAAAAATGCATTTATTTTTCTTAAAATAAAGTGTGTTAAATGTTTTTAAAGTAGTAAAATGAACCTTACTACCCTAATAACCTGAAACAAAGTTAACATGGAATTTATAGTATATTTTGAATGCCATAAAACACAACAACAGACAAGTGATTTTCTTCCATTCTACCTCACAGTGTATTTGTTTTTGTTTAGCACCGTAATGGGTGCAATTAAAATATACAACTTGTCCCGCAAAATACAAGCCACCTATACTGGTATGTTGATGAAAATATGAAAAAGTAGATGAAATAATATGGAAGGTATAGATGAAATAAACATGTTGACACAAAAAATTGTTGCGTTGAGAATGTATTAAAACAAGTCTCAAAATACACCTGTAGCTTAACAGTTGGGGACTCAAGAAGAAGTAGAATACTGACAGGGAATCATGTCTAGGTATTAAAGTTAGTGCAGTGGATGTGCATTAGAGCAGCTTGTTGTAATGAATGGTCAGACCTCAGCGCCATCCTCTGGCCATAAATTAGGGCAGAAATCACACTTTTGGCCATGATGCTCTTCTTTGTATCTAGCTTGAACACTGCCAATGTTCAGTTCTCACTGGACTTTACATGACAGGTTCACTGCCACACCCATCTGCTGCTGCTAGCTTGGTGCGGGGCTGCAGAGGATAAGACTGAGTCTGGACTCAGTCCATGTTTTGTGTGGCTGGATGTCAAAGGGCCGGTCCAATCCTGCTGTGGACCGGGACTCTAACATCTTACGTATAGTTTACTTGGGCCTTGGTTCTTTGTCTGTGATAATCCATTTTGGCTTCAGCTGGTGTGCTGTTTTCTTCTGTCTTGCTTGGTTCCTGATTCTTTTGCTTTTTCTCCTGACTTTCCATTTGCCTGATGATTCGGTACTGCGTTGCTCTCTACAGTGTTGACCTGCTCCGTCTGACCTCCTGATTTTGTGTTTGTTTGTCTTGTCCATTCTGTTCTCCTCTCCTAGGTAGGGCTTGACGCCCAGTTGTCGCCAACCGCTTAGGGTTGGGTTGGCATGTAGGCAAGGACAGCTTTTGGGGACTTAGAGCTAGGGTGCACTGTCTGTCCAGTTTTCTGCTTCCTTACACTCGTCCTAATGTAACTGTTGATAGGAAGTTACAATCATAGCCAATTTGGTAACTATGCAACATATTTATAGCCACCCACTTAAGTACAAGTATATATAAAATTTTCTTACTCATACAGTCATATGAAAATTTTGGGCACCCCTATTAATCTAAATCATTTTTAGTTCTAAATATTTGGTTTTTTGCAACAGCCATTTCAATTTGATATATCTAATAACTAATATTGCACATTTTGTGTTAGTACAATAAACCTCATTTAAATCCGGAAATATAATTGTGTCCATCAGTTATTAGATATATCAAATTGAAATGGCTGTTGCAAATACCCAAATATTTAGAACTAAAAATGATTTAGATTAATAGGGGTGCCCAAACTTTTTCATATGACTGTATATACTTTGGAAACTATCAATGCAAAGGTCTCCTCTTCAGGTTTTTATTAATTTGAATGCAAATCTAGGCTGGGAGACACATACCAGAGACACATTTCTAGCAGAAAGTTTCAATTCATAATTGGAAATATGCTTTGACAACTAAAAGATGTAAGAAGATATAAAAGGTTGCCATAAACTACAAGAATATAAAAAAATTAGAACTGTTTTATGTATAAAGTACTGTTTGTGGAAGATAAACTTCCAGTACTGGTAGATTATGCATGTATGTTACCATGTCATCCATGAATCATGATCTGGCAATAAACATATTAGTAACATACAATAACACAGGTTTTTTTTTGCCCTACATAGAAGAGTGCTTTCTGGGTGATCTTATAAAACATTCATAATAAAGTAGCTATAGGAGCCAATATAATTCAAAACTTCATACTACTAAATGATGTTAGGAGGAAGCTTACATTTTCATTAAGGATTCCTCAGTGAAGTAAGTATATAAATAGTTTGCTCACAGTGTCGAAAGATAACATAAAATCAGTCAGTCACACACAAAATAAGTCCAGCAATTTCATCATGCATTTCAATATCTTAAGACCAATGAAATTTTTAACCCACATCAATTTTTACAAGGTATTGAAAAGGGCAGACTAGGTAAATTTGAGGTTGTCACACTATTAACATCAACCCATTTGCTACCACTTGATGATCCAGCAGTACAACTAAATTGTAATTACACAGTACTCTAGCCAGGAGCGAATACTTAACTATACCATTCGTCTTTTTCAGCTGTATATACAAGCTTGTACTTCTGTCTGCTTCATCTTAAGAACAGGCCCCGACCACCCCAATAGTGGAGGCAAAACTTTCAGTCCGATATCATCTGGGTAATTACAGAGACCAAACTTCTAAAAAAGCTAAAGAGAAAGTTCCAAGGCAAAAATGACTTTTTCGAGTCTTATTATATTCTTTGTAGAATTACACATTTTGATATCCACACAATGGAAACATTGACAGGTAGTATAGAATTGCATATTATGCTGTTCATTAGAGTTCAGTCTTCAAAAATAGCTTGCAGCCCTCATAGCTATACAACTTCCTATTATAGTTCTGGTCACAGGATCTTGGTGCTAAACAAGATTTTCTAGAATGTACCAATACATATATAGCAGCCAATTCTGAAAATGTCAGCTATTATCCAAAAATATAAGTTTCCTTGCTGACAAATAGTAACAGGCTTGCTCATATAGTCACACCATCCCACTGGTGTTTTTCCTTTCCTACAGTAAGGGCCTCATTATAAACCTTGCTTTGTAATAATGGACAGACAATGTTCTGGCGTCATACTGTAGGTGCCATGGGTTGTTCAGTCTTGTGTATCGGATTGCTTCAGACACAAAATCGTGAATCATTTCCTCCTTCTTTTTTTTAACCATTTGGACCTTTTAATCATTTCTATACAACCGATTGTGTGACTTTGATAGTATTCTGTCCAGACCATCAACTATGCTTAGTTGTAAATCTTTGACCTTGTTAGCTTTTCTGTGACCTAAAACCATAGTGTTGTTCCTTTGTACTCATGCAGTCTGCTCTGACCTTTCCTTTAAGCTTTGTGACATCACTTCCAGACAATGTCACAAACAATAATAACATCAACCAGAAGTGATGTCACACCTGGAGTGACAAGGTGATGTTGGACCGGACATAAGTGTAGCACTCAGAACAAGAAAGAACTGAGGGCGTTGGGGAATGGTAAGTTAACCCTTAAAAGATAGTTAAAAACCATCCCAGTTTAGGCTTAGGGTCCATTTTTTCACTTGCTTGGCTTTAGGTCAAATGTGACATTGAGCCGAAACAAGAAGTTTTCACCAAAGAATGTTAGTCACTAATTAACATATCACTGCATATCATTTAGCTGCTATCCTAACACCCACAAATGAAATGAAACGGCAGTGTGCATGTGTGGTGTTGCAGGTACAGAGAGGGGCAGAGGAGAGGGCTGAAAGCAGAGGCAGCCCTAAAGAGGTTATTGCTCTTGTCACGGCGGCTATCACTCTGTTAACCGCACCTCTCATGCCTCTCCTACTCTGGCACCAGTGAAGAGGGGGTCTGCACTATGGATGATGGTGGTGGTAATTGTTTTCCCCCAGGGCCCACTCTGTTAGCGGTCTCTACCTCAACTGCCTATGGTAGATGGTGTGCGAAGTGCCCTTGATGTGCGGTGCAGAATAAGTAGGCAGGAGACAAAGGGTTAAACTTTTCAAATCAAATGCCAGCAGAGGCCTCCTTTTCTTCACCCGGCAAGATGTTATAGTCACAAAGAAGTAGATTACATTCAAAATTACACTTCTTCTATCCCAGTCCAAGTCACTCAGTAGACTAATGAGAGGAACAGTGATTCTTGATCCAAATAAAGTCCCTTATGTGCAATTTCCAGCAGGCAAACATGGAGCTCACCTTGACTACCATGTGCACTGGACAATCCTAAGAAGTGGGGTGTATTGGGTCAGGCCAGAGGCTTAACTGGGTCCCAAAGGCCATGAGGTCTGGTGGGACTATTGTTATCTCACGAAATCCTGAGCATCCAAAGTCCTGTCAGCCCAGCTGAGACCTTCTTCTGTGAGATATTCCTGTCCTCACTCTCTGTAATCACTCCCATGTGCCCATGGGATAAAAGGGTTAAAGCTGCCCCCTGAGCCCAGTGGCAGCACAACCTGTGTCAGGGTGGCATGATGGTTTGCACCTCTAACAGCTTGCAGATTATGATGATGAGACCGATAACCAAAAAGTTGAAATCAGTGGAGAAAACAGCTCCCCTGGAAAGACCCAGAAACTACATTTAACTATGCTTATATAATCTAGCTCTACTCCCACCCTTTGTAGTGTTGTCATGGAGATTCCTGCCATTAGCTGGTGATTTGGCATGGACTGGTTACAATTTATTCAAAACAGCCTGAATAGACATATCCAGAGACAGGAGAAGGCTATTAGTTAGATACAGGGGTAAAGTAGAGGTCACTTCTAGAACATTCTTAGTACAATCCATACAGAATAATTGTTCAATTATTAATAAACATTATAAAACAATTTTAACCCTTAGTAGTGTGTAGTACCACCAACTCCTGCACACAACACATGCTCAGCCATGATTACATACAAAATTCTTACCTTAGATATGCTTTTAAGGATGAACAGGTGACTTGGTTGCATGTAGTTGTAATTGGTTAGACTCTGTTTAATCTAACATTTATCATGTATCCAGTTAAATGGGTGATAAATGTTTGTAGGAAAAACCACTGTACTGGAACACTAAAAGAGACACAAAATATTCCGAAATTCTTAGATTAGGAAAAGAGTTGTGTTATTTCTCAAGATTGTTGATGCAGGTAAGACCCATTCTTGTTCACTAGGACTCAGAGATAAAGTGTTAGATTGAAAGTGGGGATCGCTGAGCTGTAAAACCAAATTTATTAAAAATGTATTAAGTTTTACTCACTGCAAGTAGCTTAAAATTGCTACCTACTTTTATAAAATATCAGGATTGTCAGTTTAAAATTTTTTGCCTCAGTTATAGACTGTATGTAAAATTACATTGGAGCTAGGTCAAATATTACATCAGGCTCTACATTATGAGCAACTAGTTGATACAATGTTATTATTATTAGTAACTAAGGGGCTGTTCACATGTCACAATACTTATTCTGTTCGGTTTATCCGACATTTATTTGTCCTGTTTTCGTGCCTTTCACACGGCTTCCGTGGACGGTTTGCGGTGAATATCCTTCACATAGGCATTTTCTTATTCCATTTTAAAACCGGACGGAAGAATGAACATCTTCTATGTTTTTCGGACTACCGGTGGTCTGAAAAACTGCCGTGCGTTAAATCCGTGCAGTGGGGACTGCTGCATGGATTTTCCGTTAAGGTCCATGTAAATGTTTTTCAGCCGGTTTGCAGACGGTTTTCAAAACCGAGAACCGGCTGAAAATCCGGCTGAAAAATCGTGCCGTGGGGACATGGCCTTAGGGTATGTTCACATGGCCTGTTGAGTTCATGTGAACATACGCTTTTAGATATGTGTTTGGATCGGTCTGTCGGACCCCAAACGGACCCAAACATGTATCTAATAAATAGCAATGTAATTTACATTGCTTTTAACTTGAAACACGTATTGGCGTTCACACAAGTGATCGCTGATGCGTGTCTCACTGCGTCTTTCAGATCCATTCCAAATATTGACCTGTCAATTCTTGGTCCAAAAGATGCAGCAGGAGCCCTATTTAAAACTATAGGGTGCGATCCTGCTGTATCCAACACGCAGCTGCATGTTGGATACGTGTTGGATCCGTTTAGAATCCAATCGTTGCAGCATTTTTGGTTGCGATTTTCGAATCCAACACGAATACAAAAACGCCATGTGAACGGCCCCTAATACTAACCCAGTGTTGCTTTCTTTGTATTGATTTGTTTAAATGTATTTGTTTTGTAACTTCTTTGTCATTACGTTGCATTGTATGCTGTCTGTATATACAGTACTACAAATATTCATGTGATCAAATTAAACTGCAAGGAACACGATCCTATGTGAGAAAGGTTGGGGGTATGGTTAGTAGAATGGGTATTGTAAGAACAAATTCACATAATTGAAGCATGGTTTCCAGACCCTGCATGGCACAGCACAGTGACTATAGGTCTGTAGTATGAAAGACACTTTTTCAGATTGTAAGCCTTCACGGGCAGGGACCTCTCTCCCTCTGATAGTCCCTTTGCTAGTTTATCGTTACAATTGTATTTGTTTGGTGTGTGTTATGTTTGTAACTCCCATCGAATGTACAGTGCCTTGGAATTAATGGTGCTCTAAGATAGATAATATTAGTAATAATAAAAATGCACCTCACCACCTCTGGTCCTTAAAGTTCAGCATGATAATTGCTGGATGGACAATTATTTGTTTAACTATCCACTGGCTACAGAGGCAGAACAATACTTTTTATGTTTAATCTTCAAATCTTGCACACCCACCAAAGCTTCCCTAAATAACCACCGACTTTGTCTACCACATATCTTGCCTCTATCCACCTCGAAGCAATTCTCTATTGTAGCAATTTGGATGCACTAAGAGGCATCGTATGGTAGCTGGAATTTTACTGGAAATCAACTAATGAAAAACAGACATTGCCTTTGAGTTGTGGTTCAACAGAAACTTTTGAAGAACAAACTTATGAGGTTAACTACAGTATCATAGACCTTAGAAATCTCAATAATGTATGCAGCTGTAATAACAGGAACATCAAGCTGTTTGGAGATGGTCTTACAGCTTTTACTTTTAACATGTTTGTATATAATTTTCTTTCCATTCTCAATTTTTTCGCTTAGCTTCCTTTGGTCCATGTTCAGTGTAGTACATACCATGATACCAAACAGCACAGTGACAGTATTTTACCCTTTAAATAAGCAGACTGACTACAAGTTTGAAGACACCTGTAGTGTGAAGTACAGGACACACCTTAGCTTAACATGTCCCTATGTTCAAATTGTTTTCAATCTTTTCTAGGGGTACCATCATTTTTTGTTCCATCCAGTTTCATTAGTTTCTTTTTTTTTAACTGAACCACAATTTAAAAGCAATGTCTGATTTTCAGTAGTTGATCTTCAGTAAATTTAAATGTAATATTACCTTGACAATTTTAAGTTATTTTAGTGACCAGTGTGGGTTTTTCTATCTTTTACGAAGGACACCAACAAATTTGTCCATGTGTGTATATATAATATAACATAATATATCATAAGAAAGTTGCATAGAATGTTATGCAATATGCTCAAATTTTAGGCGGCATATTACAGTCTTTCTGCAATGGCCAGATAATCTGGTTCTTGCTTCACAGTAGAGAACGGCATGCTTTATAGGACATGCTGTGTTGTTATTATTTTTATAAAAACACCAGCATGCATTAATGTTGGCATTTTTCTGGTGTTTTACCCATTCAGTGAGAAGCCAGGGAAAACGGAAAAAATATACAGATTGCATGTGAAAACTGTTTGTTAAATTCTTACATACGGCACTGTGAAAAGTTTCCCATTAAAAGCAGTTCAGCGAGTCATTCTACTTAAACTTAAAAAAAAAAATGCTTTAAAAATCAGTGCGATAGAAATCAGTTGATCAGTGTCAATCACAGGAAAGTGATACTTCCTGTGAAGTCATGCTACTAATACTGTTCTACAGACATGATCACATCCCATATGCTACACATGAGAGGGGGCTCTTCAATGCTGATGAACCATATGTTGTGATCATATCAAATGATGTACAACACACATTATCACTGTGAATGTACAATAATGTCCAGATGGAACAGCAGGGTGCTAAGTGGGTTTAGGTAGCAGCTAACAATAGACTGAATGTTTCCTTGGAAAGATTTCAGTGAAAAAGTCAAGATGCACAAGAAGTAGCAGACTATCAAGTTCATGCACCGTAATGTGGCTACTTAACAAAGCTTTTTTTTCTGGACATCTTTAATCATATATTATTTGCCATAAAAATCCACAATATACAAATATGCTCTTTAAGTCAGCATGCACATTGTAAATCTCAGACAAGGGACACTCAGCTCTCAATTGTGGAGAATATTGTTGTTCCACGGTGAAAAGAAATAATTTATTCAATGTTTTCAGTATTGTCCCGGGTTTTTAACAGGTAGCTGGTTAAAGCAGTACTAGAGCGCTACCATACACACCAGTAATTATAATTCAAGGTCAAAGGGAGAACACAAACATTATTTCAGTGCGTTACACAAAATATTTTCATGAGGGCAACAGAGTACATCATAAGTCTTTAGAAGCTTTCATTATTTGTCACAATGAGGAGTCTGAGCTTCTCCATTTTTTACTGCATATTTCCTCTGATAACTAACACGTGCGCTGCTGAATTTAAAGGATCTGGATGTCAGTATCCCAGTAAGAACTATATTGGTCAATTGTAGCCCATTTGGACAATGTAATTCAGTAACTGCGAAATAATTTTTTCATACATAAGGAAAAATAGCAACCGACCTTCAGAAACTGGAAAATGCTGGAAAATGTTAACGTCATGAAAACAATCCTCCTTTGTCTCATTAAATGAGGAAAGACAGTGTTGTTCAGTAAGATCATTACTGTGTATATGGGGAAGGCTGTCAAATACTAACATTAGGTAGAGGAAGCTGTAGGTTGTAAAAGTCAGTGAAGGAAGAATTTAAATAGTTCATTTCAAGGAAATATTGGCTTACTTCCTATATACATTAATTCAATCCACTCCTCTTATTTGCTAACATGTTCTTACTGACAAATCCATTTTAAAAACTATGGGTGACATTTATGAACGGGGCTGCGCCAGAAGTTTGGGGTCTTTTCAGCCCAAAAACTAGCGCAGACCCATTCGCTCTATTTTTAAACAGGCACACTCCAATATCAGGCGCATTACAGAGCACCCAAGGTACTTTGTAATGCGCCTGAGATCGGGGGGTGTGCGGGAGGGGGGGTACACTACAACTGTACGATTCTCCACATTTATATCTAAGTGCGGCAAATCCAGGCTCATTACTGCTGAAACAGGTAGATCTCTTTGAGCCAGAATTGTCACTTTGTAGCTAGAAAGTGCTAAATCTATGGCTCTCAGTAGAAAAGGTTCATAGATTCAGGCACATTCTACTCTACAAATGTGCGCAAAAAAATGACGTGTGTGCACCAAAAATACATACATGTCGCCCTATATTATAAAAAACAAATGTTAGAAAACATAAACATGTAGTTGTAAAAATGAATAAAAAAATGTTAACCATATCCTAGTTCTCAGTCTCAGTGGCCCATACAATACATTTTTCAATGGCATTATAATCTTAAAAATAGAAGTGAACCAAGGTTTCTGAGCTTCTATTAAAAGTCAGTGCTTATTTATCTTGTCATAAAAAGTTCCATTCAGCAGCATTCTGACCTCTCATAGACCCTTTTTGCTAAGCCAAGACAACAACTAGTGACTAACGTACACACATGATTTTAAACCATTTTGGGTACTTACCTTGCCTCCAACATTTCCTTGAGCACACCCATATAGGCATAGATACTGTAAGAAGGAAATGTCCCATCAACAAGGAGGAAATGTCACATTAAAATATTATGAAATGTTAACATGACTGAAAACACGCAAAAATACTTCTACAGAGGCTAGGACAGGCTTAAACATTACAGTTATATGAGGAATAGCTTTTGAATGCAAATCTGATCTTCACTGTAATCATCAGTAGTATCTTTCTGTCATTATGTGTATTTCCAAAAAATGTGTAATACAAAACAGGGTGCCAGGTATCCATGATGCCAACCAATCAGTGGATTTACTTCTAATGCCACCTCTCACTCTTAGATATGATCTGCCATTAAACGTAAATCTTTAGCATCACCTATCACCAATCATATGATTTTGGTTGTATCAACACAGGGTTCACTATCCACACTGTTCAATTGCTATGTATTTCTGCTGTCACATAATGCTGATAATTTGGCATTAGCAAATGTTATTCTTAGGCCACCTGAATGCATCATCTAATTAATAAAAAATCTCTAGTGTTATCATGGGTGTTGCAGGTCATGTGAATGTGATATTATAAATTACATGTATGCAGCGTTGTGTCTCACTGTATTGTGCAGTTTTGGGCACCTGTGAACAAAAAAGACATAGTAAAACTTGTTCGTGTTTATGTCACAGTACATGTTGGCATTCATGGTTCCCTCAATGAAGTGTAGCGACCCACAGCTAGCAGCACTCATGCAGCCCCAAACCATGACACTACCACCACCACGCTTGATTGTAGGCAAGACACACTTGTTTTTGTACTCCTCACTTGGTTGCCACACATGCTTGACACCATTTCAACCAAATAAGTTTATCTTGGTCTCATCAGACCAGAGGACATGACTCCAGTAATCCATGTCCTTAGTCTGCTTGTCTTCAGCAAGCAAAGAAATAAATGGCATTGGTAAACTACATCACCCAGAAAGATTGTGAAAATTAGGGTTATTTAGCTGAGGGGGGAGGGACTCAATAACTACTTATAAATATATCAAGTATATTACAGAGATCTGTAACATAATCTATTTATACCCAGAACTGTATCCAGAAAAAGGGGGCATCTTCTATGTCTAGGAAATAAGGTTTCTACACAAGCAAAGGAAGGGATTCTTTACTCTAAGAGCAGTAAGACTGTGGAACTATTTGCCAGAGGAACCTGTCATGCTGAATTTACTAAAAGAGTTAAAAAGAGTCTGGATGCATCTCTGGAATATATTAACATTACAAGTTATATTGACTAGAAGAGTCATTGATCCAGGGAATTATTCTACTTTTCAGAGTTGGAGTACTTTTTTCCTTAAGATTAGGACATTTAACTTCAACTTCATAGGGTTTGTATTTCGCTGGATCAACAGGGTAGGATAATGTGCCAAACTGGATAGATGTACAGTATCTCACAAAAGTGAGTACTCCTCTCACATTTTTGTAAATATTGTATTATTTCTTTTCATGGGACAACACTGAAGATATGACACTTTGACATAATGTAAAGCAGTCATTGTGCAGCTTGTATAACAGTGTAAATTTGGCGTGTCCTCAAAATAACTCAACACACAGCCATCAAAGTCTGAACCACTGGCAACATAAGTGAGTATACCCCTAAGTGAAAATGGACAAATTGTGCCCAAAGTGTCAATACTTTGTGTGTCCACCATTATTTTCCAGCACTGCCTTTACTCTCTTGGGCATGGAGTTCACTAGGGATTCACAGGTTGCAGACACTGGAATCCTCTTCCACTCCTCCATGACGACATTACAGAGCTGGTGGATGTTAGAGACCTTGCTCCTCTTCCTCCTGTTTGAGGGTGTCCCACATATGCTCAATAGGGTTTAGGTCTGGAAACATGCTTGTCCAGTCCAGCACCTTTACCCTAATTTTCTTTAGCAAGGCAGTGGTTATCTTGGAGATGTGTTTGGGGTCATTATCAGGTTGAAACATTGCCCTGCGACTTAGTTTTCGAATGGAGAGGATCATGCTCTGCTTCAGAATGTCACAGTACATGTTAGAATTTATGGTTCCCTCAATGAAGTATAGTTCCTCACAGCTGGCAGCACTCATGCAGTCCCAAACCATGACACTGCCACTACCATACTTGATTGTAGGCAAGACACACTTGTCTTTGTACTCCTTACCTGGTTGCTTCCACACATGCTTGACACCATCTGACCCAAAGAAGTTTATCTTGGTCTTATCAGACCAGAGGACATGACTCCAATCCATGTCCTTAGTCTGCTTGTCTTCAGCAACTTGTTTGTGAGTTGTCTTGTGCTTAATCTTTAGAAGAGTCTTATTTCTGGGACCACACTAATGCCGACCAATTTGATGCAGTATGCAGCATATGGTCTGAGCACTGACAGGTTGATCTCCCACCCCTCTATCACCTGCCTGTCAGCACTCATATGTCTATTTTGAAAAGACAATCTGTGACTATGACGCTGAACATGTGCACTCAACTTCTTTGGTTGACCATGGCGTGGCCTGTTCTGAGTGGAACCTGTCTTGTTAAGCTTCTGTATGGTGTTTGTCACCATGCTGCAGCTCAGTTTCAGGGTGTTGAAAATCGTCTAATAGCCTAGGCCATCTTTATGTAGACCAACAATTCCTTTTTTTCATAAGGCGCCATGTTGAACTTCCAGTGACCAGTAGGACAGAATGTGAGAGTGATAACACCAAATTTAACACACCTGATCCCCATTCACTCCTGAGACTTTGTAGCACTAATGAGTCACATAACACTGTGGAGGAAAAATGGCAAATTGGGCACAAATTTTCCATTTTCACTTAGGGGTGTTCTCCCTTTTTTGCCATAGGTTTAGACTTTGATGGCTATGTGCTGAGTTATTTTGAGAACACCCCAAATCTGCACTGTTATACAAGCTGTACACTGACTAATATAAATTGTATCAAACTGTCATATTTTCAGTGTTGTCCCATGACAAAATATAAAACAATATTTACAAAATTGTGAGGGATGTACTCACTTTTGTGAATTACTGTATGTATTTTTCAGCCCTAAAATTATATTACCAACTTACTTTTGTTTTTATATTCATATGACACCTACCAGCTCAGATCAAGCCATAGCTGACAGTGACCAAACAATTAGTTGCCTGTATCTAGGTTACTAAGGTGACTGCAATGTGCTAGGAGATACTGCCATTTATAACATTATTTACAATCGTGCCCCAAAAAAATGTTGCAATAAATAGTCAAATGTGTTAATTAAATAGAGAAGGAAGATAAAAAGAAGGACAGAAAAGACAACTGAATTGTTAGTGAGGAAAAAGCCAATAAAAATTAAGAAAAACTAAAATGAATAGAAGAAGAAAAGTAAGTGAATAAATGCAAACTAAAAAGAAAAAGAGGGTCAGAAAGCCATATTTTGTATAGGTTCACTAAATACTATAAGGAATATTTAATATGGATTCAAATTAGTTGGTGCTCAGATGTAGTCAGTAGCCTATTACACCTACAATCTTACTGTGTCTTATGTTTCTTCATAGGTCTTTGTAAATGTGCTAAAATAAATAATGAGATTAAAAGAGAAAATGTATAAGGATTAAATAAATGGCTACAGATTATAATGAAAACTTGAGTTGGTTAAGGACAGTCACAACATCTTTTTTTCTTTAATCATATAGCTTGTTGTCTTCTTTAGCTGACACGTTACTTGTTCTGCTTCAGAGTAAGGCTGAGGAACTTCAACTTCTGTAATCTAACTGTAGATTGTGCTAATTATTTCTACTTTTTATTGGTCAACATAATGTAGGTTGTGAGGGCAAGTTAACAAACACTCCACAAACTCTTTATCGCATTTGTAATACCAGTATAAGATACATCTTTTCCCAAAATGGGAAGGTTGAATCCCATCACCTTTTATTCTTCTGATGCAATTGCAACATGTCAGGCAGGGGAAAGTACTACACCTCAGCTGGGATAAGAACCTTTGAACAGGTCCCTTGTCTTCACAAGGTTATCACATATTGACCTCAACCTATCACAGGTCATTGCAGAAAGCTATTAGTTTTTCAATCCTATCCAGATTGTGTTTTACTTTCCCTATGACATATGTTCCATACAGATTATGGCTACCTACATGCATAACTTTACATTAATCCTTATTTATGAAGCGCAGACTAATTGTGTCATCTGTAAAGATAGAAATGGCGCTATTAATCCAATCATCCAATAAAAAATAGGGAAGTGGTAAGGTATTAAAAGACAAAACACATTACAATGTTAGATAACTTAATATGACATGATAATTATGCTTTATTTATATAAGATTCAACCCAACTTAATAGGTTTAGGAAACAAAGCTCAATAGTGAAGATGTAAATCACCTCTTTTAACCTGGCTATAGTTGTTATATAATTCTCAGCCAAAAGAAACAAAGCCAACTGTATCTATTAATGATGGTAGGCACATCCTAGTGACTGATCATAGATGAATTACTTATCAACTGGGTTGAATTTTTTTTCCATCTCATAGTAAATTGAAGTTGGGGTTGATCAGAAGATACAGTACTGTAGATTAGAATTTCATTAACTTTCTTGCCTCCAGCAATGGTATATTTAATTTTACACTTGTATCCAATGGTGCTTCTTGGTGCCTTGACAAAATGCTATACTGGCAAATGGGAAAAACTGGGGTCATTAAGTTAATATTTTAACATCCAATACCAAATAGGGGGAAATTTCTAGATCACTATTGATTTATAAGTTTGTTTCATCCATTGTAACATTAGATGACACTGGTATAGGACAGCTTCGACAATGGCATGTGTATCCAAAAATAATGTTGGATTGCCTGAATTCTCTCCACAATCTGTACAAATTCTGTGTATAATATAATTGTAGAGAAACTGTATGGCAAAGTTCTGGTATCTTTTGAGTACAGTTTACTTAGTTGATGGGTGTGTCAAACCAGTTTATGTTTTTTGTCCTCTTGTGCATTAAAACTACCACCATGCACACTAAGCTATTTGTCTAAATTGTGTAACATTTTCCCTGCTATTATTTCTATTGTAGTAAAATAGTAATATTTTATACATTCAATTAATATGTTTGTATTCAGGCATGGTCATAAGGGATTTGCTTTTAGACAATTGTCTGTACAGCCATTATCTTTATAAATTGGATTTTCAACTCCTCACCTAGCTATCATAATCAGCTTTTATATTACATCCACAAAATTGCCATGAGAATTTTACTAGATACTCTACAGAATGTGGACTTTTTATTTAAATTCTTCCAAATATGTGTATGATAGACATATACAGATGTGGACAAAATTGTTGGTACCCTTCTTAAAGAAAGAAAATCTCACAATGGTCACTGAAATAACTTAAAATTGACTAAAGAAATACATTGAAAATCAACCAATGAAAATCAAACATCACTTTTGAATTGTGTTTCAGCTGAAAAGTTTTGAAAACTAAAGGAACTGGCCTAGACAGAAATGATGATCCACTTAACTTAATATTTTGCTTCACAAACTTTTGAGGCAATCACTGCAAATAAATGATTTCTATAACTCTCAATGAGACTTCTGCACCTGTCCACAGTATTTTGGCCTACTCCTCATGAGCAAACTGCTCCACCTGTCTCAAATGTGAAGGTACCTTCTCCAGACTGCGTGTTTCAGCTTCTTCTACAGATGTTCAATAGGATTTAGATCAGGGAAGTGCATTTCATAATAGTCCAATGCTATGCTTTCAGCCATTCCTGGATGTTTTCAGCTGTGTGTAATTAGTCATTATCCTGTTTCAAGACCCATGATCTGCAACTAAGATTCATCTTTCTGACACTGGGGAGCACATTTTGCTCCAGAATACCTTGATAGTCTTGAGATGTCATTGTACCCTGCATAGATTCCCTGTGCCAGATGCAGAAAATCAGCCCCAAAACATAACTAAACCTCCTCCATGTTTTACAGTAGGTACAATGTTCTTATTTTATATGTCTCATTTTTGCATCTGTAGACATAGAGCTGGTGTGACTTGCCAAAAAGCTCCAGTTTTGTGTTATCTGTCCAAAGGACATTCTTTCAGAAGCTTGGATATTATGGATTGTTATGCATTTTGGTAAATTCCAATCTTGCTTTTTTGTGATTGTGATTTTCAACAGTGGTTTCCTCCTATATCATCTTCCACTAAGTCCACTTTGGGGAACACAGCATCAGATGGTGTGATCTAATGTGCCTTGACCTTGGAGTTCACCTCTAATCTCTTTGGAAGTTATTCTAAACTCTTTGTTTACCATTTGTATCATCCTCCTTTCAATTTCTCATAAATTTTTCTCTTGTGGCCAGATCCAGGGAGGTTGGTTGTAGTCCCATATACACTATGAATAATATGTGTAATTGTAGCAGGAACATTAAGCTGTTCAGAGATGGTCTTACAGCCTTTACCTTTCACATGTTTGTCTGTGATTTTCTTTCTAATCTTCTGAGACAATTCTCTCTCATCTTATTGGAGGGGTGTGTGAGCTCTCATTAATTATCTGCACTTATTATATCTTTCCCATGTAGCATAGGGGCCTGTATCGCCTGCTATGGGATTCAGACTATAGTCCAGCCATTGAGCTGTAGGTATGGCCTTGTGGTTCTTTTTTCAGTAATTAATGTCCCATTTTTCTGTGATTTTTCTGTAAATGGTTAGTGTAGGGACTCGCAAGAAATTAGTAGCTTTGACAGGGCTTGTGAGCTTGTGCAATGTAACAACTAATACCTCATATTTGATATTTTTCTAATATGTCATTTCTTGGCCAAAAATACTAGGGAGCAGAGGGTATAAGTATTTTGTGTTGGACACCCGAAAAGTGCTGGGCAGCCCGCCCAATCGAATAGTAGAGGTGTCATTGGTTGTAAGCAATAGGAAGAAACAGAGCGGCACTCACCGGACCATTTTAGCGTGTCTTTATTTCAGATGCAGCATTAAAAACAGGCGAAGACAGATGGGAAGGTACTGCCAACGATCGTTTCGCGTGTGAACACTTTCTCAAGGCAAATGATCATTGGCAGTACCTTCAAATCTGTCTTCGCCTGTTTTTAATGATGCATCTGAAATAAAGCACGTTAAAATGGTCCGGTGAGTGCCGCTCTGTTTCTTCCTATTGCTGTAAATTTATGGACTTTCACTGCTTGGCTGAGCACCACCGGCAGCGTGGACGGAGATTTAAGTGTCCCTGAGTCTTGAGAAGTACTGATTTACAACCATTGGTGCTGACCCTTTCTTGTTTGGAATTGTCATTGGTTGTAAACCAGCATGGTGTACCACACGTATCTGTATAAATGGCGGTACCCTCTGTATCGCCTTACCCATATACAATTATGATACCAGCAATCACCCCTTGTAAATAGTAGATGTGTGAGTGGTTGTCTTATCGATATTTTTGCATTTGTGCAGTCTGCCCGAGTATTATACTGTGGCTTTTTTGCATACTGGTGTGAACTGGTACCTACTTAAAGTGCAGTTTTTTTTAATCATTCAGCTGCTCCCCTAGGGGATGGGTGTGTGAGCTCTCATTAATTATCTGCACCTGTTATATCTTTCCCATGTAGCTTAGGGGCCTGTATTGCCTGCTACGAGATTCAGTCTATGGTCCAGTCATTGAGCTGTAAGTATGGTCTTGTAGTTTTGATTTTGAGTAATTAATGTCCCATTTTTCTGTGACAATTCTCTTCTTAGCTTCCTTTGATTCATGTTTAGTGTGGTACATGCCATGATACCAAACAGCATAGTGACTACTTTTCACTCTTTAAGTAGACAGACTGACTGGTTACAAGTTTGAGGAAATCTGGGATGCTAATTACAGGACAAACCTTAGTTTAACATGTTCCATGTGCTAATAGCCTCTCCACCACACATGTATCAGTGAGTTTTCAGCATGACTTTGTTGTCAGTTCACAGGTTATCCTTCTATTGTTTACTGGGAACACTCCATAAAATATCTGCCGTTTTGGTGATTCACTAATCCAGTGGGCTAGCTTTCAAAAGTTGGCCCTTGTCACATTTTTAACTGACTATGTACTCTCTGCTTAATACATACCACCTCTTGACAAGTTTCATTGTGAAGTGATGCTCAGTATCTCGCACTTCACCTGTATGTGGTTAAGGTTGGTTTGTGTAGTAATCTAAATAAATAAATAAAACAAAAAGTTAGAGGTATTCGGTTTTGGTTGAAATTTCAGGATGAACATAAAAGTTCTTGAAATAGTTTTTAAATGCGCTAAAAAAGACCATCTCAACTTTAGAATGCATGTGTTCAAGTGTTCAATGTTTCTGGACTTTTTGCACAACTTGCTGATTTCCAACAAGGAGCTTAATGGCTTTAAGAGAGGTTAGAGGCATCCAAGTGTCTCATCAGACCATTTGTAACCATTTACATCAACATAGTCTGCGTGCTTGATGAACTGACCACACCAACAGGCACAATCATCATAGTCTTGCATGAGCCAGGGAGCATCTACACTGGACAAGGGACCAACAATGCTGTAAACATCTAGGAGAGCGCTATGTATCAGCCAGGTCAAGTACTGGTAAGGTACCTTTGTCGGTCGTCTAGCACACAGAGCACGCTGATGTGATGTGCTGATGCGAATGTTCTAACGTGATACTTTGTGCCTTTCACCTTCCCTAAATGTGCCTGAAATTGTGTGGTATCAGTGTATGATGGATTCAAAGGACATCCACTTCTTTGTGTGACTCTTTCAGTCTCTCTGTATCTCTGTTGCAACCTGCTGATGACACTTTGTGACACTTTAATCTCAGTGGCCACTTCCGTCTTAGAGCATCCTGCTTGAAGCCTCGAATTAGCAAGGTAGTGTCGATCAATTGTAAGGTACTGTCTTGGTGTCATTATGTCAAAATGTGAACAGCATAATGAGGAGGTCTGTTTAAATCCCAATTCAAATTAATCCCCCAAGTTTATTGGGTGATTCAAGGATCAAATACCTGTTGGGAATTTTGCCATTAAAGGGGTTTTACCGTTACAAAGATCATGTCTCAGATTATGGGGACAGTAAAAATAGGCACTTTTGTAATTGGGTTGCATTACCTCTGTCACTTGGTTTAGCAGATATAAGCATCTCTGTAAATCTGTCTTCTATTTCTGCTGTTGCTGGTCAGAACGCCCCCTGGTCAATTCTCGCCCCCTAGACACGCCCCCTGCATTGTGATTGGCTGGCTGACATTTCATTCAGCCTGTTGGGATATGCCCGTAGAAAGGAAACGCCCCAGCCAAGCCCCCTGCGCTGTGATTGGCTGCCTGCACACTCTGTGTTTACTCCCCTCTGAGCTGTTAAAATCGATAGTGAAACCAAGTCTGCTGGCTCTATGTACATCTCCCAGCTTTAGGGTCAATGTTCTGGGCAATTACTGCCTGTTTAAGGGGCTTTTGCCAAGAGGTTGATTAACCTTCTCACAGATCCAGTCCTTAAGCTGCTACTTGGAAAAGAAGGCGTTCTGTTCCTCAGATCGAATGCAAGCCCCGCCTCCTTATGACATCATCACCTGTAGTGTATAACATAAGGATTCAACACTGCATCTGTATAAGCTGCTTATATAGTGCAGTGCTTAGGTGATTAACCTTGCAAGACAGAGGTTGGGAGTTCAAGCCCCATCAGTAGTTTTTTTTTTTTTTCTTTAAAATTTGTACACATATGTAAAGATATGAAAATATATGTGTAGACATCTATAATTTTATTCATATACACACACAAAGCTCCCCTATATAGTGTCCTATCCTTGCAGTCACACCAAGCACTTCCAACATATGTGATACAATGCATATATTCTGGGGGATGAGACATGATATAGGGGAGCTATGTATGTGTATATATATCATTATAGAGATTGACATATATATTTTAGGTCTCTCTACATATGTGTAGAATTTAGGGGGGAAAAAAAATATACCCTGTGAGGGACTAGAACTCCAAACCCCTTCGTTGTAAAAGCAATACTCTACTACTGCTGCTCTACCTCTAGACCACCAGCCCAAGTTAGTTACAAGCTGAGCAGGGCCTTCTCTCAAAGCTGATTTGCTTCTCTCCCCATTGTTTTCACTCACATGTCACTGACAGGAAGCAGAGATCTTTACTTGAAGCTGACATTTGTAGTTGAGTAAAGATCTCTGCCTGTTGTCAGTACAATTTGGATGAACCACTAGAAGTAACAGCTGCTGGCTTTCAGTTGTGTGTAAACTAAGACATATGACAGGTGCTTGCTGGAGTTTGGAGCCTCAAGGCTGCAGACATAAGCAGGCAGGAGGCTACAGAGCTGTTATATCCAGACAACCTTCTGCATCCCCTGCTTTAAACAAAATGATGATGTCCCAGTTCTTCAGTGAGGGGAGACATGCCTCCTGGGAGGAGAGGCACGCCTGCTGACAGGAGAGACGCCCCTGGATTTCAAACTCAATCTGAGAAAATTGGCTGAACAGCACGAGCAGCTCAAACGATAACACCCCTTTAAGCTCCTTGTTAGAGATCAGCAAGTTGTGCAAAAAGTGCTGAAACATTGAACAGTTTGACATATGCATTCTAAAGTTAAAAGATAAACTCAAATAGATAGACCAATAGTCAGCTCACCTGTTGGATTTACGAAATGCAGCAGGAACACGCCCGGACTTGGTAGAAGCAATCGGTACCAAACAGAACACTAATGTTGAGCAGCAATGTCCAGCGAAGAGTAACTGCGGCTAGTTAAAAGTTCCAAGCTTTATTTTGTAACATAGTTAAAAAGAGTATCACTTCATGATGATAAAAATAATCGCATCACAGCCGACGCATTTCGGAGATTAACTCCTTCCTCATGGCATAACCACTTGTAGACAAACACTTGCTTTAAATACCCAACACAGCTATCATGTGATGATAAGTCACGTGTCTACGGATACATACGTAATTCCGGTGCAATATAGGTCAAACACAATAAAAACAAAAACAACAAAAAAGATGCGATACAAAACAACAATACATCAATAATACATCAGTAATGGCAGATGAGGTCATGACGTTTATTTAGACCATTTGGGGATCTAGTACCTAGTCGAAAAATCCACCAAGCCTCACGTGCATGTAGCTTCCGTTTATGGTCACCGCCTCTGACAGGTTTGGAGACCCTTTCTATGCCTTGAAATACTAATTGAGTTGTGTCCCCTGCATGCACATCATGGAAATGTTTAGACACCATGGATACACCTACATTTAAAGCTAATTTGGTATCTTTTCAAGAAAATATGTGCATAACTGACTTAATCTTATTGTTGAAAGTAACGTGTCCATTAGTACTGTGATGCGATTATTTTTATCATCATGAAGTGATACTCTTTTAACTATGTTACAAAATAAAGCTTGGAACTTTTAACTAGCCGCAGTTACTCTTCGCTGGACATTGCTGCTCAACATTAAAGTTAAAGGATGGTTTAGTGCATTTAAAAATATTTTCAAGAAATTTTATGATCATCCTGAAATTTCAACCAAAAGCCAAATCTCTATCTATCTATCTATCTATCTATCTATCTATCTATCTATCTATCTATCTATCTATCTATCTATCTATCTATCTATCTATCTATCTATCTATCTATGCAAACACATATCCTTTCATGGGACGGCACTGAAGTTATGATGTCGTCATGGAGGAGTAGAAAAGAAATCTAATGGCAACCTGTGAAGCTCTAGTGATGTAACGGGTGCCCCCACGACCCACACATCGGGTTAGGGGCACACCCGCATCCCTGCTCCTTCTGCTGCGAGTGGCGCCTCGATCCACGACTCGCAGCTTTGTCTCATACTTACCTCGCCCCTGTTGGTTGCCGGGTGTGCACCTCGGCACGACAGTTAAATTTACAGGGCCAGTGAGCCGGTGATTTGTTATCATCAGACGCTGACCCTATTTAAGTCCTGCCCCTTCCTTGGTTCCCTGCCGAATTGATAGTGCCTTAGAGCCTTGAGAAGAAGCATTCCTGCTGTGTTTATTGCTTATTTTGTGCACTGTATCATTAACCTTGACCACAAACCTTTGCCGCTTCTCATGACCTTCCTGCCTGTCCCTGACTGAGTTTGCTTCACGATTTTGTACCACACTGCACTTCAGCTGTCACCGCAAGCAAGTCGCGTCAGGGGTAGTGACTTGGTAGTGTTTCGTCGCAGCAAGTCCAACCTGCCTTTCTGCTGGCTCTGGTGAATATCGAGCATATTCACACTCCACTCCCTGATGTGGCTTATATACCATCGTTTGCGGTGGTCCAGTGGATCCGCATCTCAGGCCTGCCATTAGGGTAAGCCCACTGTTACACGTGGACTCCATGCCCAAGATGGTTAAGATAGCGCTGGAAAATAATGGTGGCCTCACAAAATATTGGCACTTTGAGCACAATTTATCCATTTTCACTTAGGGGTGTACTCACTTTTGTTGCCAGCGGTTTAGGCATTGATAGTTGTGTGTTGAGTTAATTTAAGG
This sequence comes from Phyllomedusa bahiana, assembly GCA_025379985.1. Classification (NCBI taxonomy): domain Eukaryota; kingdom Metazoa; phylum Chordata; class Amphibia; order Anura; family Hylidae; genus Phyllomedusa; species Phyllomedusa bahiana. The sequence continues at coordinate 18,732 of JAODAL010028369.1, read as the reverse complement.
GCACACTGGATTTACACTGTTATACAAGCTGTACACTGACTACTTTATATTGTGTACTCACTTTTGTACACACACATTGTACACATGATACACATTGCTATTGTAATGGTAATATTATTGTTTGTAACTGGCTACAACATGATTCATTTATGGAACTGGTTTCTGCAACTTCAAAATCTGAGCAAATGAACATCCCCAGCCATGGCCTAAAGAATCATTTTATCAAGAATAAAATAAAACGGAAATATATTTATATCCAGTATATATGATATCATATATGATACAAGTAGAAAGCAGACTGGAGATGCCACTTTTTCAGTGAGTACATTTAGTAATTTGGCAAGTTTTGTTTTACTTGTGTATTTGAAAGCTACATTGCAGGAGTCTACATTCCATGAAGGGGTTGGTACCACTGAGGGACCCTCTGTCATAAATAGGTTAATCTAAGAGCTAAACAATGTACTTTGATCTTTGTGAGTCACTAGTCTGTGTCCATGCTGCTTTGGCCACAAGAAACTATCTGGAAGTTGTTTGCTTAGCAGGAGACTTAAATTGAAATGCGTTGACAGAAAGATTTTTTTCTGCTTATTTATAACTTAAATATACTTCTGGTTGGTTAACCTTTTCATTGCTGGGAACCATTAAGTTGCACAGTGATGCTCTGTGTTATTTTATCTTACCACTGTGTTGCACAGTAACAGGGAGGTTAAATAAATGGCTGGTGATTCCACATTCCCTTTGCCCTACTTCTTGGTAAAGAATGAACATTATAAGCTAGAATTAACTGGCTGGTGAACTTTACTCAATGTTATTGTTCCTTGCATCTAATGTAGACCACGGTATAAAAAGAAAAATAGAAGAAAGCAAATGTGACATGTTTCTTCTCTAGATAAAATGCTGCAAGATTTTCTTGAGTATTCTACCATTATATACATTGTAATAGTAATATTACAGTTCGTAATGGCTACAACATGATTATGGAACTGGTTTCTGCAACTTTAACATATGAGCAAATGGACATTCCCAACCTGGGACTAAAGAAGCGTTTTATAGAGAATAAAATGGAAATGAACTATTGAATATTAATGGTCCTTCGCCCAGTCCATTACAAAAATCTAATAAAATGGAATTTGGCTTTCAGGGTGTAAAAGGATGTCTTAGACAGTAAAAATTGGTTCGCATTGTGGCATCAGATTCAAGTCTGAGCTGTGTATCTCCATTTCTTCCTAAAGTCAAGGAAGCAGAAGAGACGAGAAGAGTCTGGGTCGTTCTGTTGTGTCATGTTTTTTATTTTGTAACTGTTTTCCATGTTTTATGTCATCTTATTTTGTCATCTTTTTGTAGGCTCTGTAAGGCTATGTCTACACTACATAGCAATATGCTTGTATTTTTGGCTCTTTTAGGATTTTAAAAGAGCCAAAAAATACGATTGTTCCTGCAGCCCCATAGACTACAATAGAAAAAACGACCTGTAGTCTCCACAGGTTGTTTTTTCTACAATCATCTTTCGTCGCCGGCGTATTATACAACATGTTGTATAATACACTGGCGATTTTAGTTTTTTCTGCGTCTTTCCATACAAAATGAGAACCGACCGCGTTTTTTGCGCAAAATGTGATAAAAACCACGGTCCTGCATTGAAAAAAAATGGTCGATTTCAGCCGTCTTTTGGCCGATGCGGTGTAGACCTAGCCTAAAGGTATGTTCACCTGGTGTATTGCACCGCATACTCTGCCCACCGCAATATGCCAGGTGTTTTAGAAGTATGTGCTGACCAGTGCATACTTCTAAAACACTGTCTGAGGGCTCCCATTCACCCCCTCTCTCCCCAGCACGTAAGTGCTGGGAAGAAGTGACATGCCAATTGCTTTCCCCGCCACGTGTTATACGCCAGGGAAAATGTCGGGTATTCATAGCTCTCAATGAGAGCTATGAATTGCCATAATTGCGAGGCGTATCTTGGGCATATTGCAGCATAATTATGTGCCGAAATACGCCCGCAATTATGCCGTGTGAAGTGTAAATCTTTAGGATTTGAGAAACTTTTCATATCTTGGTTGACTACAGATTATAAAGTCTGTCATTAATGGTAAATATGGATTAATTCTATTGTATAAGACTATTGCAACTATTGCATCTTCTATAATGCACCGTGCAAGTTAACATTGGGATATATTGTGTAGAGCCTTTGAAAATAAATATCACTATTTTCCTTGATGAGCCAAAAAGCAGGACTGTAAGGTTAAAACAATGACATTTATGTGAATTTTTCAGGCTCAAAGGACCGCCACAGAGACGCTTTGTGAAGTACGCAGCAAACAACTCTATATTCCTCAACATTCTGTACCAGTGAAAGGTCCGGTTCACATACATTAGTTTTTTGTTTTCATCCAGCATAGTTTCCTAGTTTCAGATGCAGTCAACTTTGTGTCTAGTAAAATCAGTTGTGATACTGGATATCTCTTTAAGGCGGTAGAATTATAATAGTAATAATGATGTTAATTTTTATTTATCTAGCGCCAACATATTCTGCAGCATTTTACAATGTAGAGGGTATTACAGACTAAAAAACAAACATTACATAGTAAAAAGCTTCTAAGTCAGTCATAAAGTGTGAGCATAAGAGCTTGCAATGAGGGTGCATGGGTGAGAAGAAGGGTGAGAAGTGCTTGGTTTACACAATGGTCCAGCCATGTTTCATAAATACAGAGTAGTTTACAAAAGGCCGGGTTCCGTGGCATATAGCAGCGAGTATCTGCATACACCGCCATACGCCTGCTGTTGAAAGTACGGCTCTCATCCACTTTCACTTTCCCTGTCGGATTATCATAGTACTCAATGAGTGCTTTGATTTACCGTATTTGTGGGGCATACTTCGGGCACATTGCAGCGCAATTATCTGCCAAAGTACTTCCTGAAAGTACATCATCTGAATTTCTCCTAAAAGTGGATGAACCTGACACCCAGATTGTACACATTTATATACAGATAGGTGCCTGTGAGTGCCCAAGTGAGAGAATGTCAATAGTGTGTGTAGCTGAAAGTGGGGTGTTAGTAATTAGGGATCTTGGTAATCCAGCCTAATAAGATGTATTCTCAAGGTGCAGTTAAACTGTTATGTGTGTGCCTGATTGTACAGGGTAGCACGTCCCAGAGAACTGGTGCAGCATGTGCAAAGTCTTGGAGATGAGCATGGACAGTTCGGATGATTAAGGCATTTAGTTGAAGAAACTTTGCAAGAAGCTTTTTTTGTCTGACTATGCTAGACAAGTCCACTAAGTGCACAATATTTCTATAAATTGTATCCAACTTAGAAAAAAATTAGACAAATGATATATAGGAACACACCATAAGGCTATGTTCACATGGCTTAAAATGGGACGCATCTCGCCCCGTATTTCGCGCCGTACTGCGCTAAATACAGGGCGAGATACGTCCCAGTCATTACGGTAATCCACAGTTCTCATAGGGAACTGTGGATTATATCTCCTCTCCCTGCTCGCACAATACGGCGAGTGGGGAGAGAAGTGACATGTCAATTATTCATGGCGTATAGGCGCCGAGAATAATGAATGTCTGTGGGGCCGGCGTCCCGAGCACACGGCGTAATTGCAGGCGAAATATGTCCCGCAATTATTGCCGTGTGAACATAGCCTAAGAGTAGCATAGTTTAAGGTGTAAGTAAATTTGATACTGATGATAATTGCCAACAGTTAAGCTGACATCTTATGTTTGGCCATGGATTTGCATTACTATAATAATTTAAAATGATTTTTACATATAAATTGCTTATAATATATTACAATGACAGGAAATATGTATTATGTGTAATTTTTTAAAAAATTGGGTGTTTTTTTTACATTTTTTTTTCAAAAATTCCTTTTTGTACATTATTTCCTGGTTTGTCTCTCTAACATCCTCTCTGTGACCTCTGATAGCACAGCAGTGAGGATTGCTTGATGGTTCTAATCCAGGCCCACTATGGGTATGAGAGGCGTAACTTATATCAGCAGAACCTGATAAGTGTGAAGAACGCTGGAAACCCTCCACAGAAAAAGATTGACCCATTATTCTTCATTGCTCTTGTTATTGTTCTGTCAATGTAATCTAATCTTAATCTAATCCGCAGGAGCTTTGTAATGTGCCTAATATTGAACTGCCCCAGTTTTCGGGCTGAAAAGACGCCAGACTTGTGACGCAGCCCCGTACATACATGTCACCAAATATTTTTAATGAGACTACATGTAGATAAGCACATGTCACAGCACCAACAGTTAACTATATCTTTATTATCGCAGTTGGAGAAAGGCAAGATTTTATTTGTCATTTTTCATTGCATCAGACTTTCAAAATAAAAAAATCGTGCCAGAAATTCTAAAAAATATTGTTTTCCAGGAATACTGATTTTAACTAAAAATATGCCTTTCTGATAGATGTGTCCCTTTATTAACTTTTTCCTTCAAACTGTTTACTTCAGCGTATGTACTTTGCAACCTCACAATGAACAGTTGAACAGTTTGAACAAATTGAACAGTTTGTATAACTATACAAGAAAAATGAAAGTTCTTCAAGCTTATTGCTATTATTGCCAAATGCTTGAGAGGTCACACGATCAGTGCTATAGGTCTCTATTTCTTGCAAACTGGTTTGCTGTGTCAACAATCTCTCAAGAATGATTTTATTTGAAACCTGAACAACATAGTAATACTGAAAGTAATGCTGTAACAAAATATCTATTTTACAGGTATGAAAATTATTTAACAATGGACTTAATAACGTATCATACACTTTTTTTTCTCATAAACTGTACATACTAAAAAGATAGCTTGTCTAAAAGAGTTTTTCTTCTTTTTTTTTGGGATGTACTGGTATGTCCTAGTGTTAGTAAGGGGCTATGTAGCGGGATTGAGGAGCAATCCTGCTACATAGTTGGTGGGTGCCGGCTGCTAATTTTGTCATGTGAGGGTAATGGGTTAAGATAGTAATTGCTGTAACAATCCTCAACATTATAACATTGCCAATACCTGCACAATATATGGAGTACATGCAAGGATACGCATATTGCTAAACAGTTTGTTGAACTCATGCAGGACATATATGAAAACTGATCAATCCCTGCTTTGCAAGCCTAGTCATTCCTCTTAGACCTATGACATACACAGAAATGAGGAACACCCTATAGTAAGATTTAGAATGGGACCCATTCAAGACAAAATGCTTTTTCATCAACTCTCTTCATTGCTTTCCAATGCAGAATAAAAGGCCTACATGAACTCGGGGTTTGCTTGCTCGTCTCTTTTTGCTAAAATGATGGTGTAGTGAATCAAATATTTTGGGGTGTAATTTTTTAATGATATTTCTGTAGTTCTACACCCTAGAGACAAGATGACTACCATTTAAAGCTATTAACAAATCTACTTCTTGTAAAACTTCAGACTTTTTCCCTAATGGTTTAAGAAAAAAAACAATGCCCCATATTTTAATTTCTTGCCTTGTTGCCCTCAAGAACCTGAAAGCATCTCTATAGAGTGTAAGTTAGAGCTTGCCCATGTTATCTGTCCACTTTTTGGCTGCAGTTGGTACCATTGACGATGTTGCATGTGGTCTTGGGGCTCATCTCATATATTCATTAAGTATTTGCCTGCAAACACCACAAAAGTATAGCCTACAAAAACACTTTAGCTGAAGCCTTACAACTATATGTAATGCCATGCTCAAACATATTATGATTTTGAAGCCAACTTCTCAACAAAAGTAACTATTCACATAATCAACTAGATCCATATCCTCATCAATATAGTTATTTTTTATTCTTAGTTTTACTTATTTTTTAGTCTTACTTTTTGTAATTTCACAGTTTTTCTTCTTTCTGTTTTATATATACCTGACAAATATTTTATTTTCCTCTTTAAAAGAACGGTATTTCTTCTTCCTTTTGTGCTTTAACAACACTAATAACATATTTCCCCCTTTCTAATTGCATGCAACTCTCTGTCAGCTACACTTTCAGTTTCTTTATACCTATTATAGGAAGTCCTCTTTTCTTTTATTAGAGTATTTACTTCTCTAGTAAACCAAAGTGGTTACTTCTTCCTTTTAGTGTTGCTAATTAGTTTGCCATATAGTCTAGTTGCCTTTAAGATGGCCATTTTTAATAATGTCCACTGGGCCCTTTCATTTCACCCTTTTAATTTATTATTTAAACAGTCCACACTTTTTCTAAAATTTGTCTTTCTAAATTCGAATACTTTGGTTGTAGTAAGAATAGAATAAAGTCTGGCTTAAAGTCTGCTTTTATGTCAAATAAGAAACATTGTTGGTCACCGGAACCCACATTTTCTTCTACCTTAAGCCAAGACATTAGATTCCCATTTCAAAATATTAAATCTAGAATGTTATTTTTCTTTGATGTCTAAAACTATTTTACAAACTGTTGAAGTCACCCATACTTACAATATCACCCCTTTACTGCCATTTAGTTATTTTCTTTTATCAAACAGTTTTTTTATAGCTTTTGGCATGCCCTGAAAGTCTATACATCGTACCAATTCTAATCACAATTCCTTCTTTAGTTTATATGTAAAACCCAGATATTTTTTAACTCTATGTTTGTAATTTAAATTACGATTGACTTAATTCCTACTCCCCCATCACTTCTTTCTGCTCTGTCTTTCCTGTAAAACATGTATTCAGGTATAGATAAACATAGCAAACCATTCCTCTTGTATAACTCCTTATTAGACCACATAATAACATCATCACTAACATACCCAAAACCTTCAGTCTTATGTCACAGTCTTAACCACACATTAAATTCAGAAATACAAAATGCGTTGTTTTTCTAATTACAGTCTTGCGAAGCCTCTGAAAAAATAACTAAATCTGTTTTTTGCCAAGTTCCTAACTGAAGCTCTAAGTGAAATTTTGGAATTTTGTTTGTACTGAAAGTAAATCTTTTTGGGACAAATTATTGGTGCCAAGATGCAGACACAATATCAACGTTAACATCTTTAATTCCAGCCTTGCCAATATTTGCAATACATCTTCTATCCATATTGACTGTGGCACCTGAGAGAAAATTTAACTTCCCTCAGCACATCCACATCCTGTCCTCAGTCAATACCCTCAGCAGTTGAGTTGAGCATTTTCTTCTTGTTTATCAACTACACCAGGCTGGTTTGTAACACTTGGTACGTTAAAAAAAAAAAATCCTTTCCCTTGAAAGTCATTTTCCCACACATCAAAGGTTTGTTTAAATCTGCATAGGTATTTTATCAGAATATGATATTAGAAAATTAGGTTCTGTAAATGATCTACATATTTCATTTTTTAATATTGAGAACTGAATAATATATGTATAACCTGTAAATAATAAGCTTTTTAGGTTACAGTTCATTTCAGAACAGAAATTCACACTTGTTTGGAACACAGTTGTTACTTTGAAGCCACAGGAAATAGCTTTTCTGATTTCTAAGAACAACACACAACAAAATGAGAACAGCTATTTAATATAACGAAAAGAGATGGGGCCTTCTATATAACAAGTATAGACAAACATGTTTTCATTAGATTTTGTTCCATGTCCCAATGGACAAACAAGCATTTTGAAGTGTCAGAACTCCCCTTTAAAGTTTTTATTCTACTCTGTATGTGTTTCCGTATTTTTTTTGCATACACTTGTGATTAATGAAAAAGGTCAAATATTTGTTGTCATGCTTAAGTAATTAAAATGTATTATCATTTTGCTGTTACTGGACACATATCTAATATAGTAACATTTTTTGATTACGGTAGATGAAAAAAGACATATCTATCCTGTTGATCCAAAACAAATCCTAATCTTAAAGAAATCTAGTAACTATAACTTGTAGTATTATTGTACCTTATAAATGCACCCAGGCCTTCTTAAAACTCTTTAAGTGACTTCACCATGACACCATGGTCTCACTGCACTTTCAGTAAAGTATCCCGTTCTGTGTTTGTGTAGAAACCTTCTTCATCTAGACATAGACAATGCCTGGTTTTTAAAGATGCATCCTTGGGTAAAAAAAATCTCATGGGAGAGATCTCTATATTGAACGTTTATAAATTTATACATAGTTATTATAAATACATAAGATCAGTCTCCAACCATTGTTTATCTAAACTAATCAGCCATAATTATGGTAATCTTTTTGGTTACTCTGAATAAAATTGATGCTGTTCGGCATATCCCATAAAACAAAGTAATTTATTGTTTTATGGGATCTAGATCCCGAAAGAAGACAACAGTGTATACGTTTCAGGCATAACCTCGATCGCTCTTAATAATAACATGAAAACATGCATAAGCTATAAACTGTTGTCGTGTATGGGGATCTGGAAGCTGGGTTTTATGAGTTTCTTTATTCGATAAATTACTTTACTTTAATGGGATATGCTGGACATCTTCAATTTTCTTCTGAGTACAAGTGGTATCTATCCTGCATTGGATTCTTGCATTCCTACATTCTGATATTCCGGTGACTGGTTCTTGTGTTCTCTTTGACTTTTTAGTTACTGTAGTCCATTTATTCTATTGCTTTGGTTGTCCACCTTTGTGCCCCCTCAAGCTTTACAATGTATTTCTTCTTTTTAAAAAGGCTAGATCAGTGGATGTAGAGACTCGCCCAGAGGCGTAACTTCAAGCTCTTGGGCACTGGTGCGAAAAGTGAAATGGGGCCCCCCAGTTACCATGCACCATTTACAATGCTGGTATCTTCTTATGTGGCAGGAGGGCTTTTGGGCCCCCTCAGGCTGCTGGGCTCGGTAGCGACTGCTACCGCTGCACCCCCTGTAGCTACGCCCCTGGACTCGCCTTTATCAGTTGGGTACTATGGAACAGGGCCACAAGAGGAAACCTTCTGGACTTGGTGTGTATTGAGTTGACAAACACTTGCCATGTTAGACCAGAAGTCTCTCTGTTTACAAGACCACATCCATAGGGGCTTTTGTGAGTATGGAGACAGTGGCAGATGGTTGTTTCATGCCTTGTACTCTAGGCTTTCTTCTAAGCATATCATGCACCTTTTATCTCCCCCTTAGGTAAGGTCCATGATATTCTAGAAATAATTTATCCTAGAGAGAATTTAGAAAATTGTATTCCTCTTATATAGCATACAGGGACATAACTGACACCTTTCCCTTTCAGTTTTACAAAATAAAATTTTTGAGTACCTGGAGGAAAATAGCCTTCCTTCACTTTCAACCACAAAAATTCCAAGGTCAGCACCAAGATATAAGATAAGCGAGGGAATATTTATTGAAGTAAAGCCATTGTAAAATACCAAATGACAAACATTGCAAAGCAGGTATGCATTCATTCAGAGGGAAAACACTGACATGTTTCGGACGTTACAATAAATATTCCCTTGCTTATCTTATATCTTGGTGCCGACCTTGGAATTTTTGTGGTTGGACTATTTGTGCGCAATTTGGAGCGTGGTCAGGGCACAGGATTTTGGCAAGAAAGAATCTATTTCAATAAGGTGAGCTGGTTTGCGCCTTCTTCTGTTGCTACATATTCCTTTACTTTCCCCTGAGCAGAACTACCATTTGCCATTGAAGGACTACAAGCTGCAATTCAGGATCTAAAGAATAAGAAGAGATGGATGGTCTTTGTGCTAGGTTTTATAAAATCTTGTCATATCTACTGGTTCCTTTTTTTCTTAGAGTGTGTACTTCTATTTCCTCATAATATCTGTTCACAATCGCTCCTTGTGCATATATTTTAGTTATTCCCAAACCTGGAAGAGATTTGATCCTCTGTAGTATCGGCCTCTCTCTCTTATCAACATAGATATAAAATTATATGCTAAGATGATTGCCATATGTTTCAAGTCGCTTCTCCCCTCTATTGTTCATACAGATCAAGTGGGTTTCATGTAGGGTAGGCATTTAAAGAGAACCTGTCACATAGTTTATGCCCCCCTTGCTGAGGACAGAACAAGCTAGTGTCAGACCTGTTGTTTCTAGCGCCCTGTCCCTAATTTTGTAAGATGCAGTAGTTTTAGAGTATTTAATACTTAACTCTGGCAGTTTTCAGTCAGAAAAGAGTCCGCTTATTCATGAGCAGGTGTTAACCCCACCCACCAAATACTAGCCCCACCCACCTGGAAGTTATTCACATGTTTCTACCTATTCAAAGTAATAAGTCAATCAGTCATAAGGTGGGCACGGCTAGCCTCAGGTGGGCGGGTCATGAATTAAATTGTCGCTTTTCATGAATAAGTTGGACTCTTTTCTGGCTGAAAACTGTGGATTTGAGCATTAAATACTCTGAAACTTCTGCATCTTACAGAATAAGGGACACAGCGCTGGAAACAGCATGTCTATCACTAGCTTGTGCTGTCCTCAGCAAGGGGGCATAAACTATGTGACAGGTTCTCTTTAATTTAGTTAGTTGTAACTTTCTTTAGTTGGGACGTTGATGCACATTGGGATTGGTAGTCGATGAGTTAGTTCTACTAGTTACTAGTTTCTTTTATCAATTAGTTCTATCATGGCATTCTATTCTCACCCCTCAGCTTAGAGTAGGGTCAACCCCATAGGTAATGGCGGTTGACAGGGATGTCCCTTATATCCTTTTCTCTATGTACTCTCATTGAAACTCTTTGTGAAGGCATTGCAGCAAAATCTTAGCATACGGTGAATAAAAGTAGGGTCAGAGACACACAAATTTTCCCTATATGCTGATGATCGCCTACTGTACATTACCTCTCCAGCTGTGTCTTGCCTTAATATCTCTAGAGCTCTTAGTAACTTTAATATTATTTCTCATAAGTCTGAGATCCTGATCATCTCACTGCCACAATCAGTATCCTCAACCCTTTAGTTATTTTTTCCGTTCCTTTGGCAAAGACAGCATATCAAAAATTCAGGTATTGCTATCCCCTTGGATCCTTTTCAGGCTTTCTCCCTGAACTTTGGTCCCCTCCTGAAGTCGCTTTTGGCTGACTTCTCTATATCTTGCTTTGGGAAAATGGCAGCATTGAAAATGGATGTTTAATCTTGGTTTTCTTACTACACATGCAGATCCATACTTGAAAATACAAAAAAGTTTTTGGTTGCAGAAAATACGCTACAGCGCAAATTTATGAAATAGAGAATTTTTTTTGAAAGTACTAAAACATAAAGAAACACCTACATATTTGGTATTAGAAATGAGCAATTATAATCGACAAAGTTGAAATCGTCACGATTTTTAGGCTGATCGGAAATTTCCGATCACGCGATATTTTAGGTGACAATCTTACAGATAATCTATTACTATCGCGCCATTTTCAGCATTTCCTGTCATTTTGGCGGCCAGCAAATCAACTTAGAGCATAGAGCAGGGTGAGCTGGGTGTGCGACGTCATGACTGTGATGTGTATGGTTGTCATTGGCTGGAAAAATCACACAGCCTCGTTTTGCATAGACCAGGCATTTCCTGTCCAGCATCAGTCTTTCAGTGTCTAACATTAGAGCAAGACGTCTGCTGCGTGTCTCTCAATACAGCTCAGCGACACAGTTCTTATCTTAAGTCATACACACAACTATGCTTTTAGCTGTGAGCATTAGAATCTAGGTAGATTAGAGAATTTCAGTTCTTATTTAGTTAAACAGAGACTTTTAAAGAAGCATCTAGCGCTGTCCAACAGCGAGGAGGGGGGTGGGGTGTGGCCGGCCAACAGACAGACAGACAGGCTTTGGAAAGGAGGGTGCATTTTGTGCAGCCCAGACTCTGTTTTGAACCTGCATTGAAATGGCATTTTTTACCACTTTTTGGCCAGCACACCTCGCAATTATTTTTTTTCAAATAGCCATGTTGTACGCCAATTTTGATACAGAAATTTTCTAGTAACTTTTCTCATTTGTCATTGCTGCAAAAATGCAATTTCTCATCCATGTAACTTTTAAATAGCTGTATTGCACTTTGGTACGCCCCAGTTTTTTTCAAATAGCCACGTTGTACGCCAATTTTGATACAGAAATTTTCTAGTAACTGTTCGCGTGTGTAATTGCTGCAAAAAACACAATTTCTCATCCATGTAACTTTTAAATAGCTGTATTGCACGTGGTGCGGCCCAGTTTTTTTCAAAGAGCCACCTTGTACTTAAATTTGGATACAGAAATTTTGTAGTAACTGTTGGTGTATTTCATTGGTGCAAAAACCACCTTTTGTTATCCGTATAACTTTTAAATAGCTGTATTGCATGTGGTGTGGCCCAGTTTTTTTCAAAGAGCCACCTTGTACTTAAATTTGGATACAGAAATTTTGTAGTAACTGTTGGTGTATTTCATTGGTGCAAAAACCACCTTTTGTTATCCGTATAACTTTTAAATAGCTGTATTGCACATGGTTCGGCCCAGTTTTGTTCAAAGAGCCACCTTGTACTTAAAGGGGTTGTCTCGCTACAAAGAATAGCTTTCAAATTGTAGGGAACACAAAATAAAGACATTTTCCAAATATATTGCATTGTTCCTCTGTTTTCCCTAAAGAGATACAAGTGAATTTATTACCTCCATGGCTATTTCAGTTCCCTCAGTAACCGACCTGTAAACAGATCTCCCGGGCTGTTTGTTCAATGAGATAACAGAGAGTGAGTCATCACACAGGTCAGCAGTGTCAGTCAGTGTCCTGTGCTGCCAGACAGTAAAAAGCTTGATTTATCTCAAGTAAACAGCTCTGTAATTAGGGCTTTTGTTTTGGGGATCAGATAAGAAGTCATTGGAGTAGTTTGAGAAGCTAATCTAATCTAATTAGCATCTGAAAGCACAACGTAGCTGTACAAGCATGGAGCTTATGCAAATTAGTATGAACCAGGAAGTGACAGAGAATTTCTTTCATGCATTCTTTGAAACCCTGTGGGGAGACAACTCCTTTAAATTTGGAAACAGAAATTTTGTAGTAACTGTTGGTGTATTTCATTGGTGCAAAAACTACCACTTGTTATCCATATAACTTTTAAATAGCTCTACTGCACATGGTACGGCCCAGTTTTTTTCAAAGAGCCACCCTGAACTTACATTTGGATACAGAAATTTTGTAGTAACTGTTGGTGTATTTCATTGGTGCAAAAACCACCTTTTGTTATCCGTATAACTTTTAAATAGCTGTATTGCATGTGGTGCAGCCCCAGTTTTTTTCAAATAGCCACGTTGTACGGCAATTTTGATAAAAAAATGTTCTAGTAACTGTTCTCGTTTGTCATTGCTGCAAAAAACGCAATTTCTCATCCGTGTAACTTTTGAAAAGTTTTATTGCGCTCGGTGAATCTCAGTTTGGCGCATATAGCACAATTGTATGATAGTTTCTTGAAAACTATCAATTCCTAGTCCTACTGGGCAGTTGTAAATCCCTGGGACTGAAGGAAGAATACTATTGATTTTGTCTTACAGTTCTTCCACCAGACTGCATTTCACAGGTATTTGATAGAAACAATTCTGTTTCTAATCCTAGTTGGCTGTTGGAAATTAGAGGGATTTAAGAATAGCTGTGGTTTGCCGTCTTTCAATAAGAGACTGTCAAAAACTCTTCCATACCTTTTTAAATTTTTATCTTTCTGAACATAGTGAGAAATGCAGGTGGTAAGTGAGCAAAGAGGGGTGTAGGACATTGAGGTAGAGGTACGAGAGAAGGTGCTCCTTCCAGTGCTGGCAACAACATGCAAGCCAGCGTATCTCCGGTTGCAGGACCGTCAGGCCTGTCATCGCTGGGTCGGTGCCCTGTGAATCTCAGTAACGAACAGCGTCGCCAATCTGTTCTTCAGTGGTTAATGCAACCTGCATCCAGCAGTCTTACCTCCTCGTCCTCCCAGTCACGGCCACAAATGTCGTCATCAGCATCATCAGCATCCGTCCAACATGAAGCGAAGGCAGCCCAAATGTCAACTTGTGTACCCACCACTGTGGATAATCCATTTTCTGAAGACCTCTTTGATGACAAAATGCGGTTGGGATCAGAAGGCATTTCAAAAGATCAAGAGGCCAAAGAGGATGATTTTGTCTGCTCTGACGCCCAATCGCTGATGCCATCAGAGGAGGAGAAGGAAGCCAGTCAATCGGCAAAAATCCCGGGCGGTCGGCAACGCCTTGCAGTGCCTGTTGCTTGTAGCCCGCAGCTCCAGGATGCAGAATGTCAGGACGAGGAAGTCACCTGTGCTGATGATGATGACGACATCAACGTGGTCTTTTCAGCAGAATTTGCTCGTGAGCGCTTCATCACTGGACGAGGACGAAGAAGATGGAGTAGTGTCAGTACGGGTCCCACCTCAAAAAGGGAGAGGGCGGTCCCGCCTCAAAAAGGGAGAGGGCGGTCTGCTGAGATTATTCCGCCAGCCACGATCAGCGGAAACACCGTTCCTCGCTTATCACCGTCGAAAAGGTCCAGGACCTCTCAAGCCTGGGCCTTTTTCGAGCAAGCCTCTGATTCACCCGAGATGTCATATGCCGCCTTTGCCGTAAGCACATCAATAGAGGGAAGAATCTTAGGTGTTAAACCACCACCAACATGTCTAGTCACATGCAGCGAATGCATGAGTTGAAATGGAATGAACACTTGGCGAAAAAAAGGCCACACCGATCCCGGGCTTCCAACCACTGTCACACCCTCTGTCTGCACCTCCTCCTCCTCCACCACGACCAAGCGTTCCTCAGCTGCCCATGTCTCTCAGAGTCATGATCAAGGATCAGCCTCCGCTTCAGCCTCCACCATCGCCGAGTACCACCAGCACCACCAGAGACCCATCCTACCCCTTCTCCTTCCACCAGTTTGACCTGCACGCCGTACAGTGGCCAGTCTAACAGCCAGCCTTTTGTCTACCAGGTTTGTGAGCAGAAGAAACACTTTAACCCAAACCATCCCAAAGCCAAAAGCCTGAATGTCGGCATTGCCAGGCTTTTGGCCTTGGAAATGTTGCCTTTCCGTCTGGTGGACACAGATGGGTTCCGCCACGTCATGGCCCTTGTCTGCCCCCAATACCAGATGCCAAGCAGGCATTTCTTTGCCAGAAAAGCCGTCCCACGTGTCATCTAAAATTTCAAGCGCGTTGTCTGCATCTGTGTCCGGCAAAGTCCATCTGACCACCGATACATGGACTATTAAGCACGGCCAAGGCCACTATATCTCTGTGACAGCTCACTGGGTGAGCTGGGCGGATGTCTCTGGTGGTAACGGTGGCTCTAAGGATCGGCGCACGCTCTTCAAAACCGCAGGGATGGTGCAGGGTTCTTTCCCCCAAGGTCCACTGGTAGCATCACGTGCCCATAGAAACCAGACCGTGTTGAAATTAATCTGTATTGGAGACTGTCAACACACAGGTCAGGAGCTGTGGACGTCACTTCACAACGAGACCGAGCGCTGGCTGGGTGAACCTTGTGCCAGGCAAGGTGGTGTGCGATAATGGTCGAAATCTCCTGGCCGCCCTTAAGATCGGTAGGCTAGAGCACATCCCTTGCCTGGCACACGTCATAAACCTCGTCGTCCAGAAATTTCTAAAGCACTACCTGGGTCTGGACTGCCTACTGAGGAAGGCTCGAGGTCTGAGCTCACAGTTCCGCCGTTCGCACCCTGATTCGTCCCGCCTGGCTGCATTGCAGCGTCAGCTCAGCCTCCCCGTCAACCGTCTCATTGTTGATGTGGCAACACGCTGGAATTCCACCCTCCACAAGCTCCAGTGATTGTGGCAGCAGCGCAATGCCATTACGCAGCACGAAATGACACATGGCCTGACAAGCCGCAGTGCGGACCTCGGGGTGTTGAGCCACTGAGAGTGGAGGCAGGTGAAAGAGCTCTGCACCATCCTTGCCAGTTTTGAAGAAGCCACCAAAATGGTCAGTGCGGACAATGCCCTTGTCAGCCTGACCATTGTGGTGATCTTAGTTCTGGAACTATCGTTGGACACTCTGAAACATCAGGTCCCACCAGCGACGGAGGAGGAGACGGACACAGAGCCTTTCTCTCCGTCGAATGCAGAAGGCCCAACAGTTTCACAACTTTATCAGTCTTCATTAGGCAGTGGTTCGCGGTCCAGGACTAGAGCAAGGCGGCGCCTCAGCTCTCAGGGTACAGCATCTGAGGCAATGTCTAACAGACATTTGTTCTTCACAATAGTCAAGAGTGGCCAAAGGGTCATGGTTTGAATTTTTGGTGGTATGTTGCTGTGAAATACAGCTATACTACAGGTCCTAGTGTAAAAAATGTGGTTTCTAACAGACATTTGTTCTTCACAATTGTCAACAGTGGCTGAAGGGTCATGTTTCGAATTTTATGGGACATGATGCTGTCAAAAACAGGATAGGTAGGACACTGTTAATGGACACATATTGCAAAATGACTTGTTTTTGCAAGATCTTTAACATAGCTAGCAATCCCTGTAGTGAGACAACCCGTTTAATACAATTAAAAAAAAGAGAAACAAAGACGTGGTGGGATTCCATCCTATTTTAAAAAGTGTTTTCTACAATTAAACTACTAAAAAACTAGCATGTACAAAATAGCTGATACAAATAATCCTCTGAATTGTACAAAGGAGGTACAGGAAGACTTGAACACATGTAGGTTATTCTGAGGACATGGTGTATGGAGCACATTCGCCACCCCAAGAACAGAGACAATTTCCTCCAACATGTTGAGTAAAACGAAAAAAAGAATGCCAAGAAAAATGGCACCTGGGTGAAACAGAAGCATCAACCACCAGCATTTCCAAGTGAAGCTCAATTGCTCCGCACTCATACGGAGGGGCAAGCGATCTTGTAGAAGCAGAAATTTCTCAAGCGCTGCCCAGGTCTTGACTGTGTACTGAGGAAGGCTGGAGGTCTTAGCTCACACTTCCGCTTCTGCACTCTGCTTCAGCACGACTGTTTTCTTTGCTGCGTCATAACGGTGTTTTTGCCGTGTTAATGGATGACGGACGCCAGCCCTGGCTCTCACCGCACCCACTGTAACTCCAGCCCTGCTAGCTGAACCTGCGTAATAATAGATGTCGGATGCCAGCCCTGGCTCTCACCACACCCACTGTAAGTCCGGCCCTGCCAGCTGAACCTGCGTGATCCACGATTACAGCCTCACCTGCCTTGATCAGTAATTTCCTTCAACCTACTTGACAGTAGAATGCTGGATTTTCAGACAGGCCTCGTTGACCTACTGGTGACATCTGTTTTGTTTGCTTCAAATTCTAATGTCAAGGTGGAACAATGTCACCAGTAGAATGGAAAGTAGTTAGCAGCAGCATATTGAAAACGAGTTTTTTTAATATGTTTATTCTTATTGCAAATTTTCTGCTGATGATCCCAAAAGGGCACCTATGCGGGTTTTTGGGTCTCGCGTTTCAGGATATGGTATCAATATCCATTTCACTAAAAAACTGCTTTAAGACTACTTTTTCTTCGCTCTTTTTAATCTGTGGGTCATGCAGGGTTTTTGGGGGAGCGCGGTCCATGCAGCATACAATGTCCGTTCAACTAAAATGGGGGGTTCAAAAACTCCTTTTTCCCGGGACTTTTTAATCTGTGGTCAGAAGGTTTTAATGGTCTACTGCGGCCAGAACAGTATATCAATGTCCAGTTAACTAAAATGGGGGTTGAAAGATCCTTTTTCCCAACTTTTTAATCTGGGGTCAGACAGGTTTAATGGTATACTGGGTCCAGAACAGCTAAGTCAATGTCCAGTTTAAATAAAATGGTGGTTCAAACACTCCCTTTTTCCCGCCTTTTAATTTGTGGGTCAGACGGTTTAAGGGTATACTGTGGTCCAAGAGGTATAGTCATTGTCCCTTTTTAAAAAATGGTGGGCCAAGACTCCTCTTTCCGCACTTTTTAATCTGTTGCATGCAGGTTTTCGGGTCATGCTGTGGTCGGGAGGATAGTCAATGTCCAGTTCAAATAAAATGGTGGTTCAAAAATCCTTTTTCCGGCACTTTTTAATCTGTGGGTCAGACAGGTTTAATGGGATACTGTGTGAGGGCATGTATGGTTTAGTGTCCAGTTCAACTAAAATGGGGTTTTTAAAGACTCCTTTTTTTGGCACTTTTTAATCTGTGGGTCAGAAGGTTTAAGGGTCATGCTGCGTCCAGGGCAGGGATGTCAATGTCCCTTCAAGTAAAAAATGGTTCAAAAAATTTGCCTTCTGGCAGTTTTTAAATTTTTGGGTCAGCGGTTTGAGGGTCATGTGCGGTCCAGGGCAGGGATAGTCAAAAGTCCTGTTCAACTAAAATGGGGTTTAAAGACTCCTTTTTCCGGCACTTTTTAAACTGGGGTCAGACGGTTTAATGGTATACTGCGGGCCAGGACAGGTATAGCAATGTCCATTCAAATAAAAAGGGGTTCAAAGGGCTCCTTTGTTGGCACTTTTTTAAACTGGGGGTTATGCGATTTGGGGGTTATGCTGTGGCCCAGGGCAGGGATGCAATATCCCGGAATTAAAAAGGTTTTCCCGCACTTGGCACGAGGGGTCCAAATTGATTTTTCAATAAACGTCTTTTTTTGGAAAAACTTGTTTAAAAAACAAAGTATAAAAAAAACCCAAAAGCATGGTTCCGCGTTTCGAGCCTGAATGCTTTGGCTTTAATCGATTAGACCAAAACATTCAGGTCGAAACTCCCTGAACCATGCTTTTTTATTTTATACTTTGTTTTTTTTAAAACAAGCTTCCAAAAAAAGATGGTTTTAATGAATATTAAGTTGGATCCCTTCTGTGCGCAATGTGGAAAACCCTTTAACTTCGTTAATTAT
>JAODAL010028368.1:0-53443 GCA_025379985.1 Phyllomedusa bahiana | reverse complement strand
TTGGTGGGGTCTACTCCCCATGTTCAGGCCCGTTTTGGATAGGGCTCGGGCTATATAAAAGCCAGGCTTCAGTTGTTCAGGGGGCGTGGTCTGCTAACTGGTAGTGCAGCAGAGGAGCCGGAGAGAGGCTCTGGCCCCCCGGAGGCTGGAGGGAAGCCGTTACGGTACTGGAGAGTGCAGGATGTGAAATACTGGACATTAGGTCCAGACAACGCGTAGAGAGGGAGCTCTCTGTTTAGTTAGTGGCCAGACGGCCTAGGATTTTATTTGTTTTGTTTTCAGTATATGTTTACTGTGCCTGAATAAAACTGGCTGAGGCCAGATTCAACTGAAGCCTGTGTTGGAGTGCCATTATCCGTTTACCAAAGACGGCGATCCGAGAGTTACATACCCCCCTGGACGGTCCAAGATGGCGTCCGGACGTAAGTGAGGCAGTTTTAGGGTACAAACAGGTTCTTCCGTATGTTTATTGTAGAACACAAACGTGCAGCAATAACAGGCACAGAAATAGTAATAAACAAAATAAAACTCCTGCTCGTCTGAGCACTTACTATTACAGGTGCTGTTCGCTCACTAACACCTTTAGTAAAGTGGAGTTGGTGCAGCAGACACTGGCCTCCTCCAGGGTAAAGCTCTCCAACCAAATGTCTAAACCAGAGTTGCAGCCACCCCTAGTCAGCTGACTTTAAATAGGCCAGGTAAATCCTGGAGTGGAACATGGGGAGTAGACACCCACCCAACATTTTGCTTACTCCAATAAAAAGCCATCCCGGAATAGCTGAAAGCCATACTAGACACTACACTGAACATGTGTCAATTGCCTGATGCCATTGACACCTATCTAATCGGCTTTTCACTTCACCAAGGCTCCATTCTTTAGTGACATGTTTCTGAGCTCCTCCAGATATATACCAAGGCCCTGGCTGGGATAGAAACCCCACTGCAGATCTTCCCGGCTGTTGCCCTACAATATATATATATATATATATATATATATATAAAATATATATATATATATATATATATATATATATATATATATATATATATATATATTATATATATATATATATATATATACAATTGTATACAATTGTAAGAAGAAAACCATAAATCCTAAGCAGCAGGTCCGCTGTCTTGGGGTTACATTAGATTCCGATCTGTCCTTCTTTCCATATATCCAATCCCTTGCCCGTTCCTGTCACCTGCACCTCAAGAACATCTCCAGAATCTGTCCTTTTTCTAACTGTGAAAACAGCTCAAACTCTCATTCTTGCTCTTATTCTTTCTTGTCTTGACTACTGTAACTCCCTGCTCATTGGTCTCCCTTTCTGTAAACTCTCCCCTCTCCAATCTGTCTTGAATGCAGCAACCAGGCTCAACTTTCTTTCTAGTCGCTATACTGACGCCTCTACCCTGTGTCAGTCACTGCACTGGTTGCCCATCCGGCATAGGATACAATATAAACTCATCACTTTCACCCATAAAGGCCTCCACAGTGCTGCACCCCCCTACATCTCCTCCCTCATCTCTGTCTACTACCCTACCCAGTCTCTCCGCTCTGTTGCAGATATCAAACTACAGACCACAAATATCCAAACCGCCCATGCCCATCTTCAAGATTTCACACGTGATGCACCAGTTCTCTGGAACATGCTACCGCGGGCGATCCGGCACACTCACAACCCTCATAGTTTTTAGGGTATGTTCACACAGTGTATTGGTGGGGTATATTTCAGTAATTGCGCCAAAATACGGTAAAAATAATGTTACTAGTAAAATCAACATCGTCATTCAGACAAATATAAAAAAATCATAAAGATACGAGGCAGCTCTCTGCCTGGCATGGGCAGTACAGGCTGGCCAGGGCACACTCTCAACAGAGCACAGCATACCGTGTGAACATACCCTTAGTACGCCCTGAGAATATATCTTAGGCAGGTCTACAAGAGCCCGAAGTACTGACCCCCCCACTGTCAGCCACTCCCGGCCCTCTCTGCACTTACAGGCACATATCTGTATATAGATCATACTTGCCAACTTTTGAAAGTGGGAAAGTGGGAGATCTGAAGGTGCAGCATGCTCAGCGTGCTGTGCTAGAAACTTGCATGACCACACTCTCTTGTTGGTGGGCAACACCCACTCCAACTGTGTACAGACTCTGGAAGAAAGCTAAATTAGGGTTTTGGTGTCACCCAGCTTTCCTGGACTGTTGGATTGCCTATTCAGCATCCAGGAGAGCTGGGAGATACCGCTAAACTGTGCCTGAACCTAAACCATTACATTACAATTAATATTTCTACCATACAGTAATTATACAGTGGTAGATACCAGTGTACACAGGCTCTGCAGGTTGTATATACCACTATACAGTAACCATATAGTGGTAGACAACAGTGGACACAGGCTCTGCAGATGTTTAAGTGTCTACAGTGCAGTAACATCACGAGACTCACTGGAAACGTCTCCTGTGACTGGAATTATTATCTTTCCATTTTCTTCTCCATCCTGTCTAGACCGCCATGATGACTTCTTCTGACCACGACTCATGTCTGCAAAATTTACAACACAAACATCTTAGAATTCTAGTTTTTTCAGCACTTCCCTACCTGTAGCCACCTCTGTACACCTCTAAACCTGGGGTGATAGGTGGGAATGTTATGGGGCGATAGGTGAAATAATAGGTGGAGATGAGAGGGCTATGGGGTATTAGGCGGTTATATGGTGATGGGGGTTGTATTTTGTGTTGTCACTAGGATGTATAACATAATGGTGGGGAGTGGTGGGAGAGAGGAGTACAGAGCACTGGTTACAATCTCTTTGAGGGAGCATAGGTCCATCCCCCTGGAGATTGTGCTGTGGCTGCACTCCCCAGAATCATATTGTGCAGGTTGAACTCCATAAACTCCATAATCAGTTGCAGGAATGATCTTCAGGACATGTAGGAGATGGAGTTTAGTACTGTCATGTTTTTTTTTTATATTCTTATATTCATACAGGTTTCCCCTTTGGAATATGTCGGACTCATTGGATTATGTTGGACCAACGTTGGATTGATTTCTTTAATAAAATAGTGAAAGAGGGCTGATGTCGGGAAGTGGATATTTAAAGTTTTTGTGCACTTTGTGTTTTTGTTTCCAGTATCCGTTTCCAGAGCCTCTAATGTGATGGTCCACTTCTGGGGTGGCTGTGTGCCGGTATTTTTAGAGTGGGAAGGGACCAGTGTTAATGGACCTTTCCATTCTAATAGTATCAGGCTGCAGCTGTCGCTTTTACCTTGACTGCATATGGAAAATGGAGGGGACACCTCCTGTAATCATTCAGTGGAAGCCCATGTGCAGATTCTCATTAAATACATTTTCAGAAAAAAGACGACGTGGCGTGCCCCCCATTTTCCATAACCAGCCAAAGTAAAACTGACAGCGGCAGCCTGATACTATCAGGATGGGAAGAACCATCGATATTGGTTCCATTCCGTTCTAAAATTGTTCTAAGATTACCAGCTTGCAGCTGCTCCAGAAGCAGACCATCACATTAGGGGGTCCGCTTCTGACATTTACCAGCTGTTCCCAGTACCACTGGTGCATTGGGTAATGGGGTAATAGTGACACAGGGTTAGTGTCAGCCTTGGTCAACAAGAAACACCGCTGGCTAACACCACGCCTAAGCGATAGTAATGAAGAGGCATCTGTCAGATGCTTCCACTACTATTACTGAAATTACATGGGGAAAAAAACCACACACAAATTGCACAAAAAAACTTTTATTTAAATAATTACTCCCGACACCAGCCCTCTTTGACCATTGTATTAAAAAAAAAATAGATGCAAAGTTGATCCAACGTAGTCTATCGAATCTGAAGTAGACCAAATGGGGAAAAAATAAAGATTACACATATAGATATAGGCTGGATAGCCTATTCAGAATCCCAAAAAGCTGGGTGACACCCATTGCCCACAGGTAACATTCAGCTTTCCATGATAAGAATACTGGGTTCCACCTTTGGGGGATGGAGTGTCACCCAGCTTTCCTGGATGCTGAATAGGCTATAATCGCCAGAGTCTGTCCCCTGTGGCCTGTCTCCTGCAACCACCAAAGACAGACCGCAGGGGGCAGAAGACAATGAGAAACTCTTGGCCAGCATTACACAGTGAGTGCTAAGCCGGCAGGGTCTGGAGACGGTATTTGCAGACAGGTGGAGGGGCAGCGGCTATGCGGAGCTGTGTCTTGTCCGTGTCGTGCAGCACACTGGTGTGGATGTGGTGCTGCGTGGGGCGTGTGGCTGTAGTGCGATTCTCAAGCAGCACCGCATCCACACCAGTGTGCTGCACAATACTGACATGGACAAGCCACAGCTCCCCACAGCTGCCTCTCCATCTGCACCTGTCTGTAAGCAACGTCTGTGGCTGCCACTGACCCTCCAGCCGGCGCCCTCCACACCCTGGGGGCTTACTGACTGCTACTTACTGGTCTCCGCTCCTGCTGCCGGCCCCCCCACTCATCCTCGGCTCCTGGCACCTCTCTTCAGTCTTTCTCTGTACAGCACCAGCACTGCTCTGTCACAGAGTGACACCATGAGACCCAGCTGTGACTGAGCAGCGCTGTGCCATACAGAGAAGAAAGACTGAAGAGAGGTGCCAGGAGCTGAGGACGAGTGGGGGGGCCGGCAGCAGGAGCGGAGACTGGTAAGTGAATACAAGCCGGGAGGGCAGGCAGGCACTCTTACTTACCGACCGGACCTGCTTTTCAGGACATTAGCGCTGCCCGTCTTAACTTTTATAGTGTGCAGAGACTGCCATGACGCTGCTTTGGCGCTGCTTTCATTTAAAGAGCCCCTGCTGCCTTCTGGCAGCGGGAAATTTCGCTTACCCTCTGGAGGGTGGGGGGGGGGGGGGCAGGACATGTTCCCCAGTTGCCATAACTGTACTGCATACTTGCAAACTTTTGAAAGTGGAAAAGTGGGAGATTCAAAGGGGCAGTGCGCTATGCGCAAAGTGACAAAAATTTGCATGGCTATGCCCATCTTGTTGGTGAGTCACGCCCCTTCAAAAAGCCACACCCACTCCACCTAACTGCATAACGGCTCTGGAAGAAAGCCAGATTGTTGCCCCCACTAGCCAGGTAGATGCCCCCTCTAGCCAGGTACTGCCCCGTATAGCCAGGTAGTAGCCCCGTTTCTCCAGGTAGCAGCCCTCTTTATTCAGGTAGTGCCCCTTATAGACAGGTCAATGCCCCCTATAGCCAGGTCAATGCCCTTTATAGCCAGGTAGTGCCCCCCTTACTGCTAGGTAGGTGCCCCTTACAGCCAGGTAGTGCCCCTTATAGCCAGGCAGTGCCCCCTTATAGCCAGGTAGTGCCCCTTACAGCCAGGCAGTGCCCCTTATAGCCAGGTAGCTGCCCCTTATAGTCAGGAAGTGCCTCCTATAGCCCAGGAGTGCCCGCTGAGAACAAGATAGTGACCCTTATAGCCAGGTTGTGGCCCTTATAGCCAGGTAGTGCCCCTTGTAACCAAGTAGTGCCCCTTGAAGTCATGTAGAGCCCCCTTGTAGCCATGTAGAGCCCCTTATGTCCAGGTAGTGCCCCTTGTACCCAGGTAGGGCCCCCTTGTACCCAGGTAGGGCCCCCTTGTAGCCAGGTAGTTCTCCTTACAGCCAGGTAGTGTCCCTTATAGCCAGATAGTTTCCCCTTGTAGCCAGGTAGTGCCCCATTACAGCCAGGAAGTGCCCCCTTGTAGCCAGGTAGTGCCCCCTGTAGCCAGAGTGCCCCCTATAGCCAGGTAGGGCCTCCCTTGTAGCCAGGTAGTGCCCCAGAATAGCCAGGTAGTGCCCCCTTGTAGGCAGAGAGACCTTTGTAGCCAGGTAGTTCCCCTAACAGCCAGGTAGTGCCCCTTGTAGCCATGTAGAGCCCCCTATAGCCAGGTTGTGTCCATATAGACAGGTAGTGCCCCCTTGTAGCCATGTAGAGCCCCTTATTGCCAGGTAGTGTTCCTATAGCCAGGTAGTGCCCCCTTGTAGCCAGGTAGTGCCCCTATAGCCAGGTAGTGCCCCCTTGTAGCCAGGTAGTGCCCCTATAGCCAGGTAGTGCCCCCTATAGCTAATAAAATAAAATAAAATAATAAAATAATAAAATAATATACTCACCAGGTTCCCTGCATCGCGTTGAAGGCTGCCGACTGAGGAGACTCAGAGTTGCAGGGGATGTGAGTAAAGCCGTGCATCACACCCCCTGCGACACTGACCTGTATGTACAGCACTCGCTGAACGCTGTACATGCAGGGGAGAAGGCAGGGGGGGAACGATCCCTCCTGCCTCCTCCCTGTACGAGCAGCTGCACGGAGTGTGTGCAGCTGCTGACTGACTCTGTGCGCTCTGGTGAGCGGCACTCGCCTTACCCACCTGTAGGAACGGCCCAGGTGGCGCCGAAGCAGTGCCCTGACGCTACTATGGCGCCACGGTTATTCAAAGAACCCCCACTGCCTGCTGGCGGCGGGAGGTTCGCTGACTCTTCTGGGGGCAGGGAGGTGACCCCCATTAGTGGGAACCCCCACCCAAATCGGGAGAGTTGGCATATATGCTGTACTGTCAGAGGGGCAGGCTCATCCACTTGTTATGTAAACCACCTCATATTATGTAACATGGCTGGACCATTGTATAAACTGAGCAGTTCTCACCCTCCGTCTCACCCCTACACCCCAATGGATTGTAAGCGCTGTGTAATGTGTGGTTTGTCTGTATATACCCCTACACTGTGCACTGCTGCGGAATAGAGCATCCTATTATTTAGAGGCAGGCAGGTGTCATCACCACACACAGCTTTGTCCACTACAAGAACGAACAAATAAAGTTCTGTGCGGCTGAATACGTGGTGCAAGCCCCACCAGCTGCCGGCAGTTGGCGCTGTCTCCCCACACACGTGACCGCCTGCTGCGCTCGCGAGCACAACTGCTATAGGCTGCACGAGCGGCCCCTTCTACGTCACCAGCAGCACCTGACCTGCTCATTGGTCGGGGAGGTGAGGCAGGCAGCCAATCAGAGTGAACAGGGTGCGCTCTGATTGGCTCCCGGCGTCCTGGCCCCTCGTCTGCCGGTTTTCCCGTCCTGATACCGGGGCTCTCGTGGTTGCTGAGCGCGCTGTGTGCACGGGATGCTGAGGTACGCGCTGCCCGGGGGGAGAGGCGGCTCCTCCTACAGTCAGCCATGAGCGGTCACCCCCCATGGTGTATATCAGTGGGCTTCCTGTAACAGCGGCCGTGCTGAGCCCCGGCTGCGTGCGCTGAGCCCCGGCTGCGTGCGCTGAGCCCCGGCTGCGTGCTCGCCGTGGTCGGATCTGCAGGGTTCTGTATCTCCAGGTGTCTCCTTGTGATAACTGGTTTGTCCTGCTACTTGTAACGCGCCCCCTGCTTGCTGTCACTGACTGTAAGCATTCGATTTTACATTTTGATTGTCAGGGGGTATTCTCTTGTCATTGATTAGTTGTAGGCAAAGGGGAATAAGTAATACTAAATACATTGCTGTTCTGATATTGCTTACCTGCAGAGTTAGGAGCAGATCTTATCTCCTGACTTTGTATACAACCGCCCCTAGTTACCAGCCACCTCTTTCTGCTCTCATTGCCCCAGCAGTGGTCGGTCTCATGAGGTCACTCCCTGCTCTGTTCCTTATGTTGATATACAGCAGGTTGTTTACATTACTTACTGACAAGCTTTAACCCTTCAGGGCTATGTAGTCTTGTGCACTACAGTTTACAAACCACCTGCACTAGTGTCACTGTAACAGGCTCAGCTAAGAATATCAGAACTGATATGCCAATCACTGCTGTAGAACCACCCACAGCCTGACCAATGAGAGCCTGAAGCTGCTTGTGGATTCCAAAAGGTCTGCTACATTTTTATGTTTTTGGACAATGCAGGAGCTGTTGAGGGGGGGAGGGGCCTTCTCCCTTCGCATACACCCTTAGGTGCTGTGACCTTAGTCAGTTGCGGTAACTGATGCCAGCTGTTTGTCTCCATTCTCAGCTGTGACTCCGGTGGGTGATGAGCTGGTGCCATCGCTGCGGTGTATGTGTGCGATATGGTGCATACTTTGCAGTGAGGGCTCTTGAGGCAAAATACAGCAGCTCTCCTGTGTTAGAACATGGTACAGACATTGTTGCACATTTGCTGCTGCAGATTTTTAGGGGATGTTCACACGGCTTGTTTGGATGCTGATTTTTCAGCGCCCAAAACGGCATCAGAACCTCGCCTGAAACGCGTTTCTTCAGAAGAGGCTTTTGACATGTTTCTCGGCGCGGTTTTGACTCGCCTTTTGGTTGAAGCTTTCACCTCAATACAAATTAATAGCCAGGGCAAAAACCGCTCCCAAAAAACGCACCAAAAACCGTGCCCAGGTTCAGCGCTGAAAACGCGACATGACGCCCAAAACAGCTTCCAAAGAAGCCTGTAAAAACCTCGTCATGTGTGAACTACAGCGCTGTTTTACATGGGCATCAATGAAAATGATCCGGGGGCGTTTTGGCGGAGTTTTGGGAGCGGAACCACTTCGAAAACAGTGTGAAAATCGGCCATATCAGCGTATCCTTAGGGAGTGTTCACACGACGTGTTGACTACGTGTTAGCATGTTTTTAGATGCGTGTTTGGATTTGTGTTTCGGACCCAGACACGCATCTAACAATGTGCAGTGTGATTACATTGCTTTCAATGTAAAACACACGTCGGTGTTCAGACGAGTGATCGCTGATACGTGTTTGTGTCTTTCTGACGCGTCTTCCGGATCCGTTCAATGAATTGTCTTGTCAATTCTTCATCCTACAGACACAGCAGACGCCCTATTTAAAACTATAGGGAGCGATCCTGCTGCATCCAACACACATCCAAACACCCGCATGTTGGATACGATTTATGCAGCGATTTTTGGATGCGTTTTTCGGATCCAGCACAAAGTGTGCACATAGCCTTAGTGTGAATGGTGTAAAAATATACACCCTCCATGTGTCCGTCCCAGTGCAGACACAGGTTACTGTAGCTCTTCACTGTTCCCATCATAGACCTTGCTGTCCTATCACTAGGATGCACCATCAGCTACTGATCAGTGAGGGTCCCACCTATTCTTAGGATGGAGAGCCGGCTGAACAAACCAGTCACCTATACTGGGAGCGCCAGAAAAACTGAATGAAGGGTCGTGTGCAACCAACTCTCCATTGTGAGCCGTTACCTTACAGGGCCCTTTCCTGGGATAGAGGTGGGACCTGCACTTATCAGTAGCTGATGGTGTACCCTAGTGATATGCCAGCAAGGTCTATGCTGGGAACACCCCTTTAAAGGGGTTTTGCCATGAAGTAAAATTGACGTGGGAAGTTTGAAAATTAAAAAACAAACATTTTCACCAGTCATCATTATTACAAATTCTGCACTGTTTTTGTTTTAGCTGCTCCCTTAGTGCTCCATTGTTTACAGCTTGTCTCCAGGGGAATACGACCGGGGGCTGAGAGCTCCTCAGTCCTGGTCAGACATGCTCAGATATCACTTCTCCTCTCAGGCAGCTACTGAGTGTTCAAACCCCAAGTGCTGTCATTCTACTCCTGTCCTTTGGACTAGTTAGTAATAAGTCAAACCGTGCAAATAAATAAAAAAGAAACCTCAACCAGGTCTGTGCAGTGATAAAGAGAAAAAAAAATCCACAGGTTAAGTTTCTGCAGGGATTTGAACCAAGAACCCTTGTGCTGTAAAGCAAAAACATTACCTCTGAGCTACAGAGTATCTGCTTGCAATTCAATATATAAACAGAGCTTTCTTTGACTACAGAGAGGAAAGGCCTGGTGAGGTCATCCTGCTGCGTCACATGATCTGCAATTCAAACAAATCACACCCCCCACCCTTCTGAGCACACATAGCTGAAGAGCTGTATACAGGAGGTATGAAATGAGATTGTGGCAAAACCCCTTTAAGGGCGCCTTTACACCAGTCTGAGCTGCTGTGGATTTTGTGCCGGTAAATCCCTAGTGCTGAATCGTACAGAGTTTGTTGCTGTTTCGTTTGTTACCGTTTTGAATTTGGAGCAGATTCTGCTAATGTTTAAAAATATCAATGTATTTCATATCCTCAGTAACTTCTGCTGCAGGTCCCCAACCACTGCAGCCTTGTGAGGGATGTTGAATAGAGACAATGTGCATTAAATAAACCCGCAGCCTGGCAGTTTGAGCTGCCCCGGACAGAATCTGTTCTGAAATTGATCTTTTTGGAAACCATAATAAGGCCCCATTCACATCACGTTTTGTGGCTCCTCACATGTATCTGTCGGGATACAGTGGAAATAAAGTGCCTCAATGTGCAGCCGTCTATAGGGCACACCTAGCCCCTCATAGACCATGGCCTTGTATTCCACAGCTGTCTGTGTGATCGTGGAGTACCGTACTCATGTGCCGGGTGTATAAATCCTCCGGCTCTGCTTGCAGTAAACATCTGGACCTTTTTCACAGTTTCCAATGGATAATGGCCACCAAGCCTGATTCTCATAGACATCGGACTCTATTGTGTAACTATTGTGTAACAATGGAACAGAACATCTGGATTCATGGGGTAGATGTGAACGTGTGTCCGCCAGGGCTTGCTCTGTGACTATAAACGGCATGCCCGTCTTAAAGGGGTGTTTCCACTACACACTGGAATATACGCTCAAAGTTCGATCTATTCCCACCGCTTATGTATTACACTCCAGTCTTTTTTATAGGAATCCGGAGTACAGGTGAGCGCTGTGTTCGGTTGCTCTCAACTCCCATAAGTAAGAAGTTGTGCATAAACGGGACTAACTTTCGGAGGCCTATTCCCACAAGCGGTGTGGGTGCCACCTCTGGCATCAGCACATATTAGAAGTTGATGGCATATGCTATCGATACGCCATCAAACTGCATGCTGGGAACTAGGACTTGGACAAGGTATTCTAGAGCCCTTGGCATGTAGCAGCACACCCCTACGTTCCCAATGTAAAATTTTTATGAATCACACCCACTAATAATCACTGAGCTGTGATGTGTATTGTGTTTAGTGCTGCAGAGCTGTTTGCTGTGCGGAGCCGGGAGCAGAGCCTTCCTCAGCGTTCACATGGACAGAAGGACTTTCTGCCAGATGGGACACAGGCGCAGAATGAGAAGCTGCAGACGTGTCGTATGGAGCAGTGGGAGCTGCTGGCAGAGGAGCGCGTGGAGAGACTGTAAGTAATAGCGGGGTCCTGTGACCAGTACATCCACCGGGGTCACTCGCTCTCATTCCTGTGGGTGTAGGAGAGAGGCTGATCCTGGTCAGAAAACTGTGCTTCTTCTATGTTTAATACATTGCTTGCAACTGAGCATCCAGAGAGAGACTGGGGACTTACTATAGTGAAGCATTCACATCACATTTTGATCTCTGGTTTATGTGAACATTAAACAGTTATTTGATTTTTTTGGAGCTAAAAAGCCTACACATTTTACTGGTTTAACATGCTATTTCTACACTGCATCGGCCAAAAAACATCCATAAGCGGACTTTTTTTTTCGATGCACGACCGCGGGTTTTGTCACGTTTTGCGCAAAAACTGATGCAGCACTCTATCAGTAGCCATAACCTTTTGTGGCTTCCCTTCCTTGTCGGTGGTTTCAATGTCTTTTGGACATCTGTCATGTCAGCAGTCTTCCCCATGATTGTGTAGCTACTGAACCAGACTGAGGGACCATTTAATGGCTTAAGAAACCTTTGTGTGTGACCCCATGAGTCAACAATATTAACCTTTCTGTCGTCATTCAAATTGTCTGATCTACAGGGCACTTGAAATATTCCTCTGTGTATAATGAGTCTATACCATATGTGGGTTTCTCTTTTTGACTTATGGATGTAAATGAACTTTTCAATGATATTCTAATATTTTGAGATGCACTAGCATGTGCGCTGATCTCATGGTGGAAGGACTGAAAGAAAGTCACTGACCTCTATTAACCTTTGCAGGGGAAGCTTAGTTAAAGGAGTTTGGAAACCAGAAGAAGAATTGGTCGAGCTGACATTGCCGGCGGTATGTAGTTGTCTGGAAATTGCCCTATTCACAGGTACAATAAGTCCTTGTAGTATTTGCTGTTTGATACCAGCAGCAGTAACCTTTTAACGCTTCCATGTGCAGGGCAAGTTTTGGCAGACCATGGGGTTCACGGAGGGAGGAAGACAGTGCCTTCTGCCTGAGGAAGCGGTGCACTTACTTGAATGTGTAAGTATTTTTTAACATGGAATCTATACATTTGTGGTGCAGATTATATATACATAAAGCCTCATTTATCCAAACTGTGGATCAGGAAAACCGGCATCGATGCCCCCCAGAGATGGTGCAGCAAATGAAGGCTGCGCTCTAGTTTCTACAGTCAGCATTTTGAGAAATCAAGCCCACTGACTATATAACGCATGTACACTGTCACATTATTATGACCACTTTCAGCATCGGCAGCATGTAGATCATGAAGGAAGTCGCATGTCATGAGGTGACCTGGTATGTAAGGTGTGTGATTGGCTGTCAGCACACCCATCCCTCTTTGCTGGCAAGAATAAAGGGGTGATTTATCAGAGTTGCAAAAAAGGCTGATTATCGGCTAGCAGAGCGGGCTAAGGTTGGTAATATTTTTGAAACCACATAGTTTGTGAACTGTCCACATGCTGCTGTGGTGAAAGTATATCATGATTGAACAAAATGCGCCATTGCAAATAAGCAACATGGCAACTGCAGAGCACCACGTGCCATTCATGTGGGAGGTGAACGTTTGCTATGGAAGTGCATGAGGGCCGATGTGTTGCACTGGAGCAGCTCGCCCCAAATGAACCAGGGGGCTACCAGACATGTCTAAAACAGTACAGTGAACTCTACTGTGTATGGGGCTCTGAAACAGAGAAATGGTCACTGCAAAGCAGAAAAGGCTTTCATTTTTATGGCAGAATTGGACATCTGTTAATTAGCAAAGGGTTGACTTGTCTGATAAAAAACAAAAAAAAAACAAAGCATATTACTTATCGAGTTGGTGGATATTGAAGTGTCAGGCAAGGAACATCAGAACAAACCTGCAACCATTGCTAGAAGAACATAAGCTGGTGATGGCAGCGTTAGGGGTCGTTCACGCAGCTGATTTGGGCACTGATTTCATCCGTGCTGCGCGCCGTATTTGTGCTGCGGTACGGCTGGAATCCGTCCCAGTCATTACGATTATCCACAGTTCTTCGCTGAGCGGGGAGAAAGTGACATGCACATTATTTACTGCGTGTACGCGCCTTGAATAATGCATGTCTATGGGGCCGGCGAGCTGCCGGCCCCCCGCCCCCACTGCACGGCAGCCGGCGTAATTGCGAGGCAAAATCTGTCCCGCAATTACGTCGGCAATAAGCCTTGTGAACTGTGCCTTGGGGTCTGAGGCATTCTTTGGGTCACTCATCCATGTGGAAGGCAGTCTTAACCAGTTTGGATGAATCCAGCCTTGCAGTGCATCTAGCTCTATGGATCCTCCCCCATGCTCCAGCAGTTGTAGGATGCAGTCGACTCCAGATATCTCTGACAAACTACAAGGACCTTACTGAGTCACCCCCAGCCCATCCAACTGCTGACAGTGCTGCAGACTGCGGTTACTCTGATTACTAGCTGCTGGTCATAATAATGTGACCCTGTGTATATTCTCTTCAGTTTGTAACTGTTAGTAGTAGTTTAGATTTTCTTACAGTCCTTACAGTGTCTCCCATCTTTCTGCAACATGTAACTGCCTTTTGCCTCTTTCACCATATATGTGACAAATGTTTCTTTGTGTTTAGGGAACTATTCAGCTCTTTTACCGGGATCTTCCACTGTCTGTACAGGAGGCTTATGAGCTACTGCTTTCTCATGGTCCAGTTAGTCTGCTACATTATCAGGTAAGAAATATGGTATTTTATTGTCACTTTAAGGGGTTATCCCAGTCTTTTAAAAAAGAAAAAAAAAAGCTTAAAAAAAAAAAAAAAATACAGCTCACCCCTTTATTCCATTGGTATAAAGTAGAGATGTTCTGGGAGCTCACCCAGGCATTATTTAGAATCAAAGAGCACATGACAAGCGGTCACCTGCTGACCCTATTGGCATCGCCCCATAGTGATCAGAGCCATGATGTCAGTAGTATGGTATATGAATGTATGGCCACTGATGCAGTTATCATGCACTCGGGCACTGCCCACTTCATAAGCCAAGGCTGTGCCTGATTGCCAACTAATGGACTCTTCTACCACTATCGGTGTTTCTCTTCTGGTCTAGTTAACCTCTGTGTTTCGTGTTTGTTCCATAGGTATACAGCCACTTGAAAAGATTGGGCTACATTGTCACTCGCTTTGACCCAAGGTGCGAACACTTGGCCTTTTTTGACTTTTCTCTGGTTAGCGTTCTATAGGGTATGTTCACACGGCGTAATTGTGGCATGCATTTCGCCGCGTATTTGCGCTTTATACGCGGTAAGATGTGCCGCAATTACGGTAATCCATAGCTCTCATAGAGAACTACGGATTACGCCTCGTCCCCCCATGCGTACAATACTGTCGCATTGTACGCGTTGGGAGATGAGTTACATGTCATTTATTCACGGCGATCACGAGTAATGCATGTCGATGGGGCAGGCGGGCTGCCAGCCCCCCGTGCCTCGGGAGTACGCGCTGATCAGAGCAAGCTCCCGAAACACAGTGTATTGCGGCGCGTATCGTGTGAACATACCCTTACATCTTGATGTTGAAAGTTTGCAGGTTGTATGTCGTGCTGGTATAAATAATCCTGTTGCTATGGAGCATTTATTGTTAGATCAGCTTTAACCCCTTAATAACTGGCCACTGTCCTTTGACACCATGCGATGCGTGTCTTCTGTCTGCAGCGAGGCCAAGAGACATCGCTGCAGACAGAGGGGTTTTGCAGCTCCCAGCGCCGCATCTGCCCTTGGAACAGAGATGTAGTTAATTGCTCCATTCCTAGAGCAGTCTCTGTGAACGTCTGAGACTGGTGGGAGCTTCCGATCCCAGCTGTTTAACCCTTTAATTGCCACAGTCATTGTCTGTGGCATAATCCAAGGGGATTTCCCGGCTCCATCGGGTCACCAGGACTCTGTAAGCCAATGGAGCCTGGGAAATATCTATACAGTCAGCCCTGGGGACTTAGAGGAGGCGCATACAGCTGAAGAGATCGCCGCCTGGGCAA
Organism: Phyllomedusa bahiana; assembly: GCA_025379985.1. Classification (NCBI taxonomy): domain Eukaryota; kingdom Metazoa; phylum Chordata; class Amphibia; order Anura; family Hylidae; genus Phyllomedusa; species Phyllomedusa bahiana. The sequence continues at coordinate 38,242 of JAODAL010028368.1, read as the reverse complement.
TGGCAGTGCCCAGATGCCTACGGTGACTCGAGTGTAAGCTGAGGAAGGCTTTTTCAGCACACTTTTTGTGCTGAAAAACTCGGCTTATACTCGAGTATATGTGGTAATTTTTATTTATTTTTTTTTTTTTAACTCCTCTGAACTTTAGCATTTATTCCTTCAGGAGAAATCAGATATTTTCATGCCTCTAAGGCCATGTTCACACGGCTTAAAATGGGCCGTATTTCGGTCCGTAATTACGCGCCGAAGTGCGCCAATTACGGGCCGAAAATGGCCCATTCATTACGGTAATTCACAGTTCTCATAGAGAACTATGGATTACGTCTCCTCTACCCGCGCGGCGAATCCGCCGGGCGGGGAGATAATTGACATGTGAATTACCAGCGGCGTATACGCGCCGCTGGTAATGCAAGTCAAGGGGCCGGCGAAGTGCCGGCCCCCTGCTCAGTCCCCACTCCCGCCCCGCCCCCGTCCACACGGCGTAATTGCGGGGCGTAATTACGTCCCGCAATTAAGCCGTGTGAACATAGCCTTACATTCATCCAAAACATTGGAATTACACTGTGCTGCAGTCCTTTTTTTCCCCAACAAAACATGAAGTTTATCCATAAAAAATGATGTATATTGGTGACTGATATTCTTGTAACTTTCTCCAGTACACCAGAATTATGATATCTGATCATCTTTACTGCAGCATTTTCATTTTTTTTCCCTTCTCTCTGCAGCTTAATGCAGTTACCTTATGAGAGACAGATAAACTTGGAGAGCCAGGCTGTATCCAATAGGAAACGGAAGAGGAGTTCAAGACCATGGTAAAGCTCTACTTCTTCTACAGTAAAGTAATTCATTCTAGTTATTTAGTTGGACTGTAGATAATATTGTAATGTCACCTGCTGGGAAAACATGTACATGAATGCAACTATATGAGGTCAGACTATCCACTAACTATTTTGCACCTTCTTTTCCATTAGGTTGCCAATTGAGCATAAATCACACCCCAGTAGATTTCCCACATCTTATATAAACAGCTCACTGCTGCCGTCTGCAAAATTTTGGGCCAATAGCTATAGATTAATGCAATCTACGTTGCAAATTAATGCAAATACGTTGTATTCTTTAAAACGCACAAAGGACTCAACATTCTATTTTCTTTCGTTAAGGAGTGAAATACTTTTTTTTTTTTTTTTTTTTTATCATTGTAAGATGATACAAAAATGCAAAGCATCTATAAAATAAAAGGGAGAAGTAACAGCTCTCTAGTTCTTACTCTCTTTTACTTCCTGGAGGGTAGAAAGAACAATGAACACACGGATCGGACTTGGATCTGACCCCTACGATATAAAATACTTTCTGTTGTCCAAATCATATTTCAGATCCTTAGTCTTAGACTTACATTTCTAAAGCCACTCGCCTTTTCCATGTGGAAACGTCAAAATGGACTCCAACAGCCATTTCCTCCTCTGAACTGGTTAACCATATGCAAATAGGATTTCTGGATCTCTCCCCTTATCACTGGCCTTGCTTGCCTGATGAGGGGAGAGATAAAGGAATTTTATTTTGCTTATGGTTAACCAGTTTGGCGGTGGAAATGTCTGTTGGAGCCTATTTTGATGTTTCTACAGACCAGACCTAGCTGTTAAAGGGTTTTTCCCCTCCATGCACATTGATGGCTTATCCTGTTGATGTGTATCTACCCATGTATATGGTGGGAATACCCTTTCAAACGTCACTTTCTGTCTGTAATCTGATATTTAAATAAGCCCTAGGAGAAGAGCTATGTCGCTGGTGACATATGCTGGTGGTAGATTCCATTTTTGTCAAATCCAAACCAAGAGCTTTACACAATTGGTGAGTTAAGTCAAGCCAGAAACGTCTCTACGTGGAAGTGTCGCACTGGAACTTATTTACAGATTTCGTTCTTCCAGAAAGCATTGCCTGGACCTAATCTCCCTGCACATTTATGGTGTCTTCCAGAAGCTGTGTTGTCTGTTGCAAACTATGGTTTAGTACATTCAAATCTGCAATAAAAATGTACCATTTCAAAGGGTTTAGTCTTTGCAAAGTCAAAGGGGTTGTCTCACTACGCTGATTCACAGAGCCAAAAAGCAGCTTTCATTCATGCTTATTGTCTCTTACTGGTCAGGCTGTGGGTGCTTCTATGGCAGTGATTAGCATATGAGCTTCTTATTTAAAGGTCTGCTAATTACTCTGACATGAGAGCAGGAGATGTTTATCTGAAGTCAGAGCTAAAGTAAACAAGTAATTGGTCTCCTTTGTTATATCAGATAACACTTAAGTTCTGTGTGCCGACCTGTTTTGATGTCATCTCTGCTTTCCGAGAAGACAAAGCGCAGGTCGGTAAGCTAGGTAAACCTGAGTGCACTTAGAGCAGATAAAATCATTTATCTCCTCATCAAAGAAAAATTAAACAAAGTGATAGATTTGGAAAAAGTCTTCATTTACATGTTGAAAGCTAATCTTTGTAGTGAGACAACCTCTTTAACCATCTTGTTTAACTATGCCAATAACATAGATCCATAGGCCACCTCCCCCAGGCCTTCCATCTTACTGCTTCTATTACGCCCTGAAGAGTTGTACTTGTTAGGGTATGTTTACACGGCTTAAATTTGCGAGTATTTCACCACTGATCAGTGCGTGGTTCCAAAACACACGGCGTATTGTGGCGTGTACTCTACGCGCCGCAGTAAGCCGTGTGAACATACCCTAAGGTGCTCTGCAGTACATTAGAATGTCAGAATAGTGTACGGATGATCATGCCTCAAGTTCCCCATTGGGGACTAAAAATACAAGACAAAAATCTTTAAAAAGATATTTAAAGTTTAATCGCCCCCCTCCGTACTCTACCCAAAGAAAAATTAGATTAAACCTAATTAGTATTGCTGTCTGTAAAAGTCTAGTTTATTCAAATATAACATTATTTATCACACAATGAATGTCACTTCACCTCCCCAAAAAATTTAAATAAAAAGTCTCAAAAAGCCTCACTTTAGCCTGCAAAATCAAGCCGCCTCACAATTCTATAGAGATGCAAAGCAATTTTTTATTTTTTTTTCAACGTAGTAAACTATAACGAGCAATACATTTGCTGGATTCATACTGACCTGCAGAATAAAAGTCTCCATGACAACCCGGGAGCCTAACAAAGGCTGATTGACCGTTACAATACATAGCAGTACAGTCACGACGTCAAGTTCTCTCTGGGGACAAGTAAAAAGCAAGGAATGGCGGAAAAAATTGGGTAGCACATCTTGGAGTGCTGTTTTTTTCCAGGGTTTATTATGAAAATGAAACATTTTAATATAAAACTGCATATTGTTGGTAAAAAAATTTTTTTTTTTCATTTTCAGACACAAAAAAAAACAATCGTGGGTTTAATATACTCACTATACATCTGGATATATTCCTCATTCCCAAATTAGGTCTTTAGGGGTGTTTATTAAAGGGAACCTGTCAGTTAGTTTATGCTGCCTGAAGGATGCATGAAATAGCTGCAGGTTACCTAATCCTAACCCTGTGTGTTTTTTTGGATACAACGGCCAGTGAAGTTGTCCCGGGTGCTGGAAGAAGCCATTGTGCCCAGAAGAGATGAGTCCGATTTAAGGCCCCCCCGCCAACCCACCCCTTCAGCTTGACCGACAGCTCTTTCCAATGTTTTTCTATAGAGAGAGTGTTGTCAGTCAAGCTGAGGGTGCAGGGAGAAGCCTCCTATTGAATTCTTCTCCCCTCACTAAGCCCAACTTCACTGGGTGTTTTTTACCCAGGAACGCCGGAGCTATTTCATGCTGACCGTTGCATGGGCAGCATAAAGTAGCTGACAGGTTCTCTTTAATCACTACATTGATTCCTCTTACCTTAGTCCTGTTTTCTTAGTTTCACTTTGAATTCAGTGGTGTGTTTACTGGCTTCTTCTAAGCTGCAGTAGAAGCCAGGTCTGTAGCTATAGCAACCAGTGCTGGCAGCCTATCAGGAGAAATTGAACAGGTCTGTAGCTGAGGAGCTGATGCAGCCCATACGAGAGGGGATATCTCAGAATAGGTAAGACACTGTTAATAGACATTTATTGCAAAGTGACTTGTTTTTGCAAGATCTTTAACATAAAAAGCAATCCTTGTAGTGAGACAACCCCTTTAAGTTTTAGCACCTTAGGTGACCTTTACAGGTTCACGGACATCCTAAAGAAAATCTTAATGAACATGATACCCAAAAATCCAGTAGGTGCTCCTCTTGTTCTGAGGCTTGTGGTTCACTCATATTGAACACTAGGGTCACGTGTAGGATATCTCTAAATATGGCAGATTGTGGGGTATGAATATTGAGTTGTGTTAACATTTACTGTGTTCCAATTAATAATGGCTAAAAATAAAAAATCTGCAAGAATAAAAAAAAAGGTTCACCTCCCATTTTGCTTTAATTCATGTGAAACATCTAGAGGGTTAATACTTGAAAGGGTACAGTTTTTAGATGGAGTCATTTATGGGGGTATCTAATATACAGGCCCCCCCAAAGCCCTGTCAGAACTGGACTGGTCCCTAAAGAATACGGTGTTGCAAATTTTCTTGAAAATGTGAAATTTGCTACTAAATTTGTAAGCCCCATTTAAAAAGGATGCCAACATAAAGTAGACATATGGTAGATGCTGGTTCTAAACTATTTTGTGTGGTATAACTGTCTTACACACAGAAAACATTTTCATGACCTTTTGATATTTTTCACAAATAAGTTACTTAAAGGACAATGTGTCATTTCTCTGAATCACATGGTCAAAGTATCAAAAAATTATTTCTACGTAAAGTGACACGTCAGATTTCAAAAAAATGGGGCTCTATCAGGTCAAATCTGGCTGCGTCCTTAAGGTGGTTGTGCAACTACAAAGATGAGCTTTCAAAATGTAGGAAACAGTAAATGAATACCTTTTCCAAATACATTGCTTTGTTTGTTTTACTTTGAGTATCTGCTCTCCGCTGCCGTTTCTTTTGTTAAGAAAGATGATATTTCATAACATAGGTCGGCACACAGAACTGCCAGCAGCTTGAGAACTTAAGTGTTATCTGATCTTACAAATAAAGGATACTACTTTTAGGTTGTTTTTTTTTTTTTTTTTATCTAAAGTCCAGAGAAGCTTCAGACATCTCCTGCTCTAATTAGCAGACCTTTGAATACAGATAAGACCGGGAAGAGACGGGCTGCATGAATGAAAGCTGCTTTTGGCTTTGTATACAGTATTGTGAGAGAACCCCTTTTAAGGGATTCAAAACCGTAGCTTGTCCCGAAAAAAGCTGACAGCGTTTTATGGCTATGTAGACAATGTGTGGAGAATAAAGTTGCGGCTGGTGTAAGGCAGGTATGGAATACAAAAAAAAAAATACATAATGTAAGCAAAAATTGCTGCAACAGGAAGGGGTTAAATAGACTTTCCAGTCTTTAAAAATTATGCCCTATCTTTAAGATAAGTCATCAGTGTATGGTCCAGCTGCAAAGACCTCCCTCGCCCACAAATCTAAAAAAGGGGTCTGAGCTATAGTACCAGCCACAATTGTATGGAGGTCACTGTACCATTGTGTATTCCCATTTATCCTCCTAACCAGTGGAGGTCCTGAGTCCATCAATTGTAGTACCCCAAAGACCCTTTTAATACTACTGCTATCCAAAGTCTTTTAGTTGTGACCGAATATGAGCCAGTAAACGGGTAATAAGATTCACATGAAGACGATATGGAGGCCAAATAAAAGTAAGATATATGCTGTGTAATTTAAGTCCAAACTGTATGAATAAGCCCCATCTCCAGTAAATATCCAGTTTCTGTATTTCTTTTTTTTTTTCCTCCAATTTGCACAAACCAGTTTAGGACATGAGGAGGAGTTGAAGACATCTGGAAATAATGTCAAAGAAGTAAGTAAGCCTTCAAAAAAGGCTAGCCATTGCCCAGAAAGCATGGACTCTATTACTCCGGAGCCAATGACATGTGAGCCGGTTGTAATAGAAAACATTAAAGTTGATGATGAAGCCAAAAATAACAACAATCTGTTGGAGAATCAAAGACCTGTTGGGGCTCAAGATGAAGAAGCAAAAGATTTTGAGGCTCCTTTGAAGTCACAAAGGGAAAAGAGATGGGATTTCTCAAAAATTTTCTTTCCAAACTGTGGATATGATCACCCTCGCCTTCAGTTGCCAGATCCTGAGCCTGCCTTTCTGCCTGACAATGTCATTGGTCATCATGTGGACATAACTCCTTGGATAGAGAAGCTAAACCTGCGGCGTGAGAAGTTCTCCAGAAGAGAACAGGAGCAGTTGGACTGGGAACGGAAATACAAAATCAGCATCAATGCTGACCCGAAAATAAAGAAATGCAGCAACTGGAGTGAATATAAGAAGCTTCTACGAGAGAGAGAGAGTCAGAGCCATAGCGAGAGACCAGCACATATTTGGTCAAGTACAGTCAGACCACTGCTGAGTCCTGGACATGTGCGATCTACAGGTGAATAGGTGAATTCTTACTGTTTATCTTCCTAGTTAAGCTATATTTTCCATCCTCTGGATATAGTACAACATTTTGGAGATATATATATATATTTCTGCTTCTTGATGGTGCACAATGCAAATTACGACCATAGTCTGACAAACCAAAAAAAGGACTACCTTTTATGATTGCTGTTTTGTGGGAAGGAGAGCAGATTTCTCCAGACACACACAAAGTAATAATAATCTTTATTTATATAGCGCCAACATATTCCGCAGCACTTAACAAATTATTGGATCGGTTGTAGGTACATGCAAAAGAAATACAGTTGCACAATGAATAAGACTACTTACAGATGAGACACAATGGGTGAGGGCCCTGCTCGCAAGTAGCTTACAATTCTATTAGGGTGTACTGGAGAGGACGAAGTGGTAAGAAGTGCTGGATTTAAACAATGGTCCATACCAAAACCTCACATAAACACACCCACGAGAGCGTTGCCTGCCTCACACACACACACACACACACACACACACAAACTGGCCACCAATTCCCACCACAAACAGTACATCCTATATACAGTTCAAGTGCCAGAAAATGAGAATGAGTGCGCTAGAGGAGGTGGGGGAGGGGACGGTGTTAGCTTTAGGGATTCTGGTAGGCAAGGAGTGAATAAGAGTGTATTCTCAGGGCCTTGTCAAAGCAATGAGAAGTTCTGATGTGCCTGATCGCGCCGCGTAGCAGTTTTCCAGAGAACCGGTGCCGCACGTGTGAAGCTTGGAGACAGGCATGGGGGAAGGTTCGGAATGATTGTATAGTGTAACCTGATTATCATCATCAGAGTTGGAGAGAGCAGGGTAGGGTGGTAGACAGAGATGCGGGAGGAGATGTAGGAGGAAGCCGCCGTTGTGGAGACGCTTTATTAGTGATAGTGATGAGTTATATGTTTGTATCCTGTACTGGATAGGCAACCAGTGCCAGTGCTGACACAGGGTAGAGCATCATGATAGCGCTGGAAAGAAAAGACACAGCCTGCTGTGCTGTATACAGACAGATTAGAGAGGTGAGAGTTTGCACAGAGGGAGACCCGATAAAGCAAGGAGTTTACAGTAGTCCGAGACGAGAATGAATAAGAGCGCACAATGAGAGTTTGGATTTGTTTTTCCACAGTGAGAAAATGACGGATTCTGGAGATGTTCTTGAGGTGCAGGTGGACAAGGAGCGGGCAGAAGTGTTATTGGGATATTAGGGGATGAAAGACAGATCGGAATCTATTATAACCGCCAAGTACATCGGTCCTGCTGCCTAGGAGATAATGGTGGTGCCACGCACTGAACAGAAATGTGCATGGTAAGGTCTGTTAGTAGATGGTGGGATTACAAGAAGATCAGCTTTTTAGTGAGTTTAGTTTTAAGATACAGGGATGTACCATGATGTCAGAGACAGCAGATAGGCAGTCCCTGGTGTTTTGTAGGTCAGAGCAGGAGTGATGTCTCGGGAGGAGGTTGAATAATTGGGTGTCATCAGCGAGAGATGGTACTGGAAGGCCAATCTGCTGATGTTTTGTCCAATGTGGGGCTGTATAGATTGGATGAGATGAGAGGACCAAGACGGATCCCTGAGGAACCCCGACAGCCAAAGAGTTAAGAGGAGGTAGAACTGCAAATGAGACACTGAAGTGAGCGTTAGAAAGTTAATGAGAACCAAGAGACAGCAGTGCCTGAGGCCCCCAATGTTGCTGAGCATGCTGAGAGAAGTTGGTGATCAACAGTTTCAAACGCTGCAGAGAGATCCAAGTACAGCAATGAGTAGTTTTTGGCCTGAGATTTACTGTTAGATCATTGGAGACTTTAGGTTAGAGCGCGTTTCCGTGGAGTGTAGGTGCGGAAACCTGATTGCAGAGGTCAAGAGAGAGTTTAGCGGAGAGATAGCGGATTAGGCAAGTGTATACCAAGCGTTCCAGAGAGTTTGGAGATGAAGTGGGCAGGTAGAGACTGGTCGGTAAGTTTATCAGCGCAGGATGGGTCCATAGTGGGCTTTTACCAAGTAAGGGAGTTATAACAGCATGTTTAAAGGAAGGATGGGAAGATCCCAGTGGAGATATAGAGGTTACAGATTGCAGTTATGTGAGAGATGATACTTGGAGAAAAAGACTGGACAAGGTGGGAGGGAATGGGGTCACTATAGCAGGTGGTGGGGCGAGCAGACCAGAAGAGAGCCTGGACAATTCTTTCTTCTGTACGTCGGTCAAGAGCTGAGAGTAGGCTGGGATGTGCGGAGGAGGGACCAGATGGCTGCTGCATGGGGTTTGATATGAGATGTTTTTCCGGATTTTGTCAATTTTCTCTATTGAAGTGAGTGGCCAGTGTCTACCGCATGGAGGACAGAGACCGGGTCCTTGAGCTGTTAGGCCTTGAGAAAGGGAGTGGATGGTGTCAAACAGGCGTTTAGGGTTGTTGTTAAGGTTGCGATGAGGTAGGTGAAATATTTGTTTGTTTGGCGTGTGAAGGTCTGTTTGATTAAGTCCTGAGCATAAATTTTGTAGGTGGAGAAAATCTGCAGGTAGCGTTCTGACTCCTCCACAGACTCTCTTGCACATCTGGAACCATCGCTTCAGATTGAGGCGAGTCTGAGGCTGTGTTCCCGATGCTTTGGGGTGTCTGACTCTGGTGGTGCGAGATGTAGAGCGGTGCCAATGTGACCAGTGAGGTGGAAAGAGTTTCATTAATTTGTGTGGACGCCTCGGGGTTCAGGGGAGCAGAGGTGATGAGATTGGGGGCATGAGGACTGTATGGCGTCTGTGAATTCCTGAGTTGTGTCAATTGGAGAGGATATTTCTGAATGGGAGACGGGCAGTGTTTCCCACAGAATTGTGAGAATTAGTAATATTGAAAGGAAATTAGATTGTGACCCGAGAGAGTGTAAGAGAATTATTAAAGTTAGAGATTGATGAACTTATTTACAGAAAACCCGATCAATAGAGTTTCCATCCTTGTGTGTGTGGGTAGAGTTAGTAACGCTGCGAGAGGCCAGAGAAGAGGTTAGTGAAAGGATTCTGAGAGGCAGAGGGAGACATGGGTCATCAATAGGGATGTTAAAAAAGTCACCCGATGATGAGAGTGGGTATTTCAGTAGAGGAGAAGTGAGGAATCCAGGCAGCAAAATGTTCCAGAAACTGCAGGGGTGAGCCAGTGTGTCTTACCGAACCTCGAGGGCTGAGGGAAATGGCTGGGAAAGAGTCTGAGGGTGAGGACCTCAAAGTGTAGGGGAAAGGTGGAGTTGGAGTGGTGCAGGAGGAAAGGACCTGGTAAGTGCAGTGTGGAGAGAGACGTATGCCCAACTCCCCCCACCCGGCCTGTGTCTCAGTCTGGGGGGTGTGGGTGAAGTGTAGGCCGCCATAGATGAGAGCGGCAAGGGAAGCATGTTCCAGATGATGAAGCCATGTTTCTGTGAGGGCTAGCAGATTTGAGGCATTTTGGAAGAGAAACAGGTCATGAACAGCAGTGAGTTTGTTGCAGACGGATCGGGCGTTTTCCACAGAGCACATTTCAAAGGGGACTGAAAAGATGTACAGCGAATACAATTATGTTAGCAGGGTTTCTATGGGAGGAGGAAGGATTGGAGGATAGTAGTAATGAGGGTGGGCCGGGGTTAGGAGAGAGGTCACCTGCAGGCAAGAAGCAAGGTAGAAAGAAAAGATACAGCAGATGGTTCAATGATGAGTATGAGCGCCGTTTGTGCAGCAATATGTGAGCAGGTGTTTGTGTGTATTGAAAAGGGAAAGGAGAGTGTTTGATGATCACATGGGTGAGGGAAATAGAGAGGCGCTGATGTGGATAAGATTCTCAGGGGCATTTAGACTGGGTGGTAAGCCAGGAGGAGTAGATGTGGCTGCAAGTAGACAGCAATACTGATCATGGTTAATAGGGATTTTTTTGTAAGCCTAGATACTTACAAAAAAGGCGTTCCTCCTAGCCCCCTTTGGCCCCTTCTGGTCTAATTTCGGTTTTATTCAGATACCTTATGTCAGGATCTATCACTGTTCATATCTGGTTCACTAGCAATTATGGTTCACTACTACAACATGCTATGCCTGTACCCAGAAATGTTCAGAACAGACCCAAGCTAACTAATTTATACTATCCTAAGTGGAGTTCATTGATATAAATCAGTGGGCCCCAGCTGCCAGCAATGGGTGGAGTTACAAAAAAGCCAGCAGAGGGAGAAGCCCAAGACAGGCAGAATGTCCAGGTCACTAGCAATACAAACACAGGTAATTATTTCAGGACAGAGATTGGAGAAATCTATGCATTCACATAACCAGAACACAGGTACATCATTTTTAAACATATAATAGCAGAGACCACACTACAACCGTACGACCATAATTGGGACCAGATATCGTCCTAGCAAACACACACACACACAAGCTCCATATCTCACTCTACACTCACCAACGCCGCGGCAGAGCGCGCGAATGTGAGATTGAGATGTTAAGAGAGGGTAATATGTGCTATTATCTTTTTAAAAGTGGTTTTGGGTATTTTCCACATGTTTGATTGCGTTGCAATGCCCCTAAATAAGCCCCGCGATAGGCTCTCTTTGAGTGCACCGATTTCCTGGCTTGCAGTATGTGTGCCTGTAAAAAGAAGTGACATGTAACTTCTTTCCGGGACTTGTGCGCTGGGGAAAGTGGATGGGAGTCGGCCATAGCGTTCCCATCCACTGGACAGCGTGTAGTCCAACAGCAGGTGTATAGCGGCGCTCACAAGTACGCACCACTATACACAGTGTGAACCCAGCCTAACAATTTATGTGCATGCAGATTTTTGTTGTCGCTCTGCTTCTTGCTGTTTAGTGACAGTATTGATGATGATGATCATGTTTGTGGTATTAACTCATTATTTCTGCGTTCAGCTTCTGTTTTAGATCAAATAACGATAATCAGTCAATCTACTTTGCTGGAGGATAGTAAGAGGTAAGTGTGAAGAAGAATACAAGAGGTGTGAATGATGAGTGATAGGATGGCGAATGAAGAAGTGCTACATTTTTTAAACAGATAATATGAAAATGATGCATCTGCAGATTTTTCTGATGAAGCTCAAAATCCCCTGCACATAGATATACAGAATATCATGCTGGCTGCCTGCAGTTTTCCTGTTTAGAAAACGGAGTTACTGCGTTAATGTAATGAAATTTGTTAGACCGTGTCATGTCCTGCATTACACAAATACCCCATGATAAAAAGGGGTTATTGATAGAGGGAGAAAGCTGCCTCTGTGTTCAGATTTCATGAATTTACACATTTTTGTATAAAAAAAAAAAAGTCCATCCAGGATATAGTGTGGATCCAGAGAAAGGCAAAAAAAACCCTTCCTGATTCCAATCTGGCAATTAGAATGATCTCCTGGATCAACAACCCTTCTTTTAAATCCACACTAAACTTTTTATACACCCTAGAAATACATCCAACCCTTTTTGAATCCGTTAGTAAAGTTTATCATGACAAGTTTCCTCTGGGAGTGGTTCCAAGTCTCGCTGCCTTACGTAAAAAGCCTTTCTAGTTTTCAGTGGGGGGAAAAAAGTATTTATCAGCCCCCATTTTTGCAAGGGCCCCCTTTTAAAAGAGAGAGGCCTGTAATTGACATCGAGATAGGCCTCAAACTAGAGAGACAAAATAAGAAAACAAAATCCCGAAAAACATTGTCTGATTGGAAAGAATTTTTTTGCAAATTAGGTAAAAATAAGTATTTGGTCACCTACAAACAAGCAAGATTTCTGGCTCTCTTCTTGTCCTCCTCACCTGTAGTAATGGCACCTGTTTGAACTTATAAGTATAATAGTCACCTGTACACAACCTCAAACAGTCACTCTCCAAACTCCACTATGGTAAAGACCAAAGAACTGTAGGACACCAGAAAAAAAAAATTGAGCCTTGCACCAGGGGTGAAACTGAATCTGCAATAGGGAAGCACGGGGGTGAAGAAATCAACTGTGGGAGCAATAAATTTGAAAATGGAAGACATACAAACCACGTAATTCCCCCCGTCTGGGGCTACATACAAGATCTCACCCCGTGGGGTCTGACCAGTGATTTGTATAGTTGCAGAACAATGTGTTCATTATGTTTATCTATGCCCCTTTTACACCCCATGATTCAAATTGCCTTGGTAGCTGCTGCCTGACACTGGCTGCTACAATTAAATTTACTGTCTGCTAAGATTCCCAAGTCCTTTTCCATGTCCGTTTTACCATCAATCATGAAATGGATTTTTCCTCTCCATGTGCATAACCTTGCATTTATCCGTGTTAAACCTCATCTGCCACTTCTATGCCCAGGCCTCCGACTTACCCAAATCCCTTCGCAATAGAACATTATCCTCTGTTGCGTTGATTACTTTACACAATTTAGTATCATCTGCAAAGATTGATGTTCTACTGTGCAATCCTTCTGTAGCCCCTTCCCAACAATGAACGTACCAGTACATCCCAGCAGGAAGTGACTTCCTGCAAATGGACGTACCAGTACGTCCTGGACATTGTGCAGTCTCTCAAGCAGGGCCCGTACGAACGCGACATGGGACCAACTGTATATTACCGTTGACCCATGCTGCATCACCCGCCACAGCTAAGGGACTGACAGGAGGAAGGAGCTCCTTCTGTCTCCCTTTGGAGCAGCTGTGACATGATCGCCGCTGCTGTCTGCTAACATGACAATAGCTTCCAGGCTGTCTGTGACGTCACCATACCCAGCAGTGCCCTGTGGGCATGACCAGGCATGGAGAGTGAGGGTGATCTTCATAGAACTGCTATGTACTGGTCTCTATGGCAAGGGATACAATTCCCCTATGAGGAAAATTGGAAAAAAAATGTGCAAAAGTAAAACCCGAAAAATAAAATAAAAACACATCAACTTTTTCCCCTTTACAAATGCCAACCGTCCCAAAACAGATAAAAAATAAAATACATATATATGGTATCGCCACATGCGTAACAATCTACCGTATAAATCTGTCACATTAACCCAATTGCGTTTTTTGTTCATCCCACAGTAAATAAGATGGAATGTAAAGTGATCAAAAACTCAATCACCAAGGTGGTACCAATTAAAACGTCAGTTCACCTTGCAAAATAAAGGACATTTACACATCTCTGTATACAGAAAAATAAAAAGTTATGGCCATCAGACTATGAAGACATAAAAACACAATTTTTTTAGAAACGCATTTCTATTGTGTAAAAGTAATAAAATATAAAAAAAAAAAGCTATATAAAATTTATTTCATTGCACTTGTACCAACCCCCATAGTAAAGTTATCCTGTAATTTACACTGCAGGGGAACGCTATAAAATTTATAACCTCCGAGTTGTCTATGACTTAGTCCTGTCAGGTTGAATGACAGTTGGACAATACATTGCAGCATAGACATGTGCTGCAATGTATTATTATACCACTGATCTAATGATTACTAAGTAGAGTCCCTTAGTTGTACAAGTATAAAAGATAAATAGTAAAACTGTAAACTGTGTCCCTCTGAAGCCTCTCACTGTCATTAAAGCCGGGAAGAATTGACATGTCCGTTCTTTTCCCAGGCGCATATTGTGGTCTGGGGGCAAGAAAATCATAGCTCTCATTGAGAGCTATGAATCACTGTAATGTCAGCCCATACTTCGGGTGTATTAAAGTGCAATTACACGCCAAAGTATGGACCGTCATTATGTCGTGTGAACACACCCTAAGGCTGCGTCCACATGGCAGTATACAAATATGGGCTGAATTCGGATTAAAGAATCCGGCCGGTATTTTCACATCTTTTCCGTGGTTTTGGGGAATGGTTCTGTTTGCGAATTTTCCCATCCCCCTCAACCACTGACATGTACATGTGCCCGAAAACCGGGCAGAGTAATGAACATGTTCTGAGTTTTTCAGACCGCCGACGGTGTAAAAAAAACGTATGGCAGAAAATCCGTTCAATGGGGACTGCTGAATGGATTTTCTATTAGTCTATCAAGATGGTTGACAGTCGGTTTACAGACGGCTTCTAAATCCGAAAATTGTCTGAAAATCCGACCGTGAGGGCATGCTCTAAGGGTAAGTTCACACGGCTGATTTTGTTTTCGGACAGTTTCCGCACCCAAAACAGCATTAAAAAGCCTCCAAAATGCGCCCAATTCATTTTCGCTTCCGATGTAAAACAATGTTGTAGTTCACACACAACATAGTTTTTCCGTGCCTCTTTGGGTGCTGATAAAGAAGTGTCATGTCCCATTCTTGAAGCATCTTTAACGCTAATAATTTTTGCAAGAATCGTCGTGGTTTTAGATGCGGTTTTTACGCCCCAGTTTTTGACCTGTCTAATAATTTAGATGGGTGTTTCAGGAAGAAAACCGTGTTGGAAACCTCATCCAAACCTGATGAAATCCTTGTCCTTGCGCTGATTTGGACGCTGTAAGAAAAAAAAAAAATTGACTAGTATTGCCATAATATCCTGCCTCCCAAAAACGGATTGAAAGCTGACTAAAATGTTGTGTCCCCCAAAATGATGCCAATAAAAATGTCAACTCCTGCTACAAAAAAAAAAAAAAAAAAAGTCCTTAATCGGCTCCATATACAGAAAAATAAGGTTATGGCTATCATAATATGACAATATCATAATATGAGTGTCACGTACCCGCTCACCAGCACGTGACTGGGGGCCACTGTAATGGGGTAGATTTATATCCACTCGCGCTCACCTCTCACTCAGGTAGCGAATCAAGCATAAATCACACCATTAGACAGTTCCAGCCCCCCAAAAATACACGCTGCCACCACCTTCCTTCAATAATCAAAAAGGAATCAGCCGGAAGGAATCTGATTCCTAACAGATATTCTAAAAACACGTAAACAAGAGCTTACAGGTCAACTCACTGCTCTCTCAGCAGTTACCAAAGAAAAATACACTCCTTCAAGGAAATGGATCCGTGTAACAACAAGAACTTACGAATTAAGGCTAACTTTAATTTTAAAATGATTTTCAGTGCTTACATAAACAGAATATAATAACAGTAACTATGACACACACATCAACCAGTTATTAAAATAAAAAGGGAGAAAGAGAAGAATTCACACTTACAGATGTTTCAGATCAGGTCCCGGGGGAAGGATGGAAAATGGGACACAGCTCAATCCAGGATTGACCCCCCAGCTATGAACACAGACTAGAGGTTGGCCTCGGGTCTTATACCTGTCCAGGTTTTCTCCTCCTTTCTCATAACTGCCTACTCTTTTACTGCTTGACATTATGATGAGGGGGCGTACACATGATTGTCTGATGAGGGTTATTGCATACTATTGCCACAAGAGGGCAATCACGGACTGCGCTTCTGCTGGGGGGCAGATCAATTAAGAGTATTTTGTGGAGGGGTCATAGTTTATCAGGGGTCCGGGACAGCTGCATCTATAAAGTGGGCCATAAAAATTGCTTAAGGCCCCTTTTATCTAAACAATGCAGTAATTAACGGTCAAAATGCTGGGAGTGAGACTCTGCAGACCCAGGCTAGAAATTCCTTTTCTCAGGGTGGGGGAGAGAGGTTTCACAATCTGAGCTGCAGGATTTAAGGACAATCCAGAATATATTCAGTTTTCAATGTGCTACATGACAATGAGAAACACAAAAACCCAAATTTTTACGAACATTTTTTATTGTTATATATTTTTTTTCCCCCATTTTCAAGACCTATTTATTTTTTTCATTTTCAAGGCCAAATGCTAAAAAAACAAAAAAAAAAAACCTGTGCAACCAAAATGCACAACACACCCCTATATGAGATCCATGAGGATCGAAAATGTGATGACCTCTGGAAGGCTTCACCTGTTCTGGTGCTTTGGGAGATTTGCAAATGCGACATGGCCCCACCAAAATCTGCGTTCCAAAAGCCAAATAGCGCTCCCTCCCTTGTACGCCCTGTCCTGTGTTCAAACAACAGTTTACACCCACATATAGTCTATTGCCAGAATTGGGTAATGCATTTTTAGATGCTTTTTACCAACATTCCTTCTGAAAATAAAAATGATTATACTAAACCTGTATATGTTTGGGAAAATGTTATTTTTTTGGAGGGGGAGGGGGGGCAGGCAAGGCTTAAAAACATCTGTGAAACACCTGTGGGTTCAATATAATCACAACACCTTTTGATATATTCCTTAAGGGGTACAGTTTCTCAAATGAGGTCTTTTTAGGGGTGATAAGTTTTAGCACCAGAGGGTACCTGCAAACCTGAAATGGTGCCTAGATAACATCCTTATGAAAGCGAGACCCCGAAATCCACTAGTTGCTCCTCCTACTCAATGGCTTGTGGGAGTCAAGTGGCGCACTAGGGCCACATATGGGTTATCTCTAAGGCTATGTTCACACGGGTTAACTGCGGGGCGTAATTCCGCCCCGCAGTTACGCCGTGGGGGCGGGAGCGGGGGGGGCCGGCACCTCGTCCGCCCATAGACAATCACTGCTAGCGGCGCGTATACGCCGCTAGAAAGTGACATGTGAATTATCTCCCCCCTCGGCGTATTCGCCGAGCAGGGAAAGGAGACGTAATCCATAGTTCTCTATGAGAACTGTGGATTACTGTAATGAATGGGCCGTTTTCAGCCCATAATTTGCGCACTTCAGCGTGTAATTACGGACCGAAATACGGCCCATTTTAAGCCATGTGAACATGGCCTAAAAACGGCAGAATAGGGGGAATCGAAATTGATTTGCGTTTCTGTGCTCCAGTAAAAAATGTATTAACATTTTTTTTTTTTAAAACTGCAAAAATATAAATTTAGAAATTTCACTTAAAATTTGCTTTCATTTCTGTAAAACAGCTAAAGGGTTAACAAACGTTCTACGTATTTATGGGGGTATCTAACATACAAGCACCTCAAAGTCGCGTCAGAACTGGAGTGATCTGTAAAAAAAAAAATAATTATATTGCAAGTTTTCTTGAAAATGTTAGAATTTGCTACTAAATTTGAAAGCCCCCTAATGTCCTAAAACTAAAAGGATGTTTAAAAAAAATAATGCCAAGGCAAAATAGTCATACTGAACATAAGTCTGTTTTACAAGCAGACATTTTTAAACTTGTAACAATTTTGAAAAATTTGCCATTTTCAAACATTTTTATAGTTTTCACAAATAAACAAGGATTCTATCAACCAAAAGGAATTACAAACTGAAAGCATAATGTGTCGTGAGAAAACTATCTCAATATCGCGTAGACAGGAAGAGTATTAAAATTCACAGATGGTAACAAGTCAGATTTGAAGAATCGGGCTTGGTCCTAAAAGGATTAATATTGTATGTTGAGGAACACTGTATAATTGTATGCAGTAATCTCCCTCTTTTGCGGACTACAGGCAGAAATCATTTTATCAATGCAGGGGATATAGAGCTTTGCATTAGAAAAAATTTTTTTTGGGTGTATCTTGCGCCAAAAAACTGTTGTAGAACTTTTCTATAGATGTATGAAAAATCGTATGCCCAAACTTGGTGCAGTCTGCACTAGACACGACACTTTTGGTGCGAAACTGCCATACAAAGTTTGGCGCACAACACTTTCATACATACTGTCGAGTTCTACACTTCTCTATATTGATTTAGAAGTGGCTTGTCACCGCCA
This sequence comes from Phyllomedusa bahiana, assembly GCA_025379985.1. Lineage (NCBI taxonomy): Eukaryota > Metazoa > Chordata > Amphibia > Anura > Hylidae > Phyllomedusa > Phyllomedusa bahiana. The sequence continues at coordinate 20,121 of JAODAL010028368.1, read as the reverse complement.
AGTTTCATACACGTCACCCTTCATCCCCGTGGAAATGTATTCAGGTAAATCTATCTATCTTCTACTTCCAATCACTAGAAATTTAGGGAGTTCTCCAATTTGTTTTTATTATCTTAATGGTACACTGCTGCTTTTGGAAAAAAAAACAAGCTTCTACTCACTACTTCCTCTCATCTGGGATCCAGAATGGTTACATAGTTTGTAAGACAGAAAAAATAAAGACCTCCTTCCAGTTCAGCCTATTGTGCTATAGTGTTAATCTAGAACAATGGTTCTCAACCCTTCTACTGCCGCGACCCTTATGTACAATTTCCCATGTTGTTGTGACCCCCAACCGTAAAATATTAGCGCTGAAAAATGTGCCCATTTTAAAATTCTCATTTATATATGATAGCGCAATACTTTTAAATAATAATCATGCAGTACTAAATAATATACCTATACAAATCTTTCACCATATGTACTACCATCAAGCTGTTACAAAAAAAAAAAGCCCATGATATCAAGTCTATCACTACCAATAATACCACTACATAAGTATCAAATAGTGCTGCCAGCCCATTACCAGATGCGAGCACCACATGGTGACTACCAGTTGTACACAGGCTCTGCACACATGGAAGTGATTACACCGCAGTAAAATCTAGTGACTCACATGTGATGTCTTGTATGACTGGAGTCGTTCTCTTTCCCTTTTACTCTCCATCCGATCCAGACCACCATGATGACTTCTGTCGGCCACGACTTGTCTCTGCAAAATTTACCACCTTAGACTCCTCACTTTTTCAGCACTTCCCAAACCCTCTAACTATGCAAGTAGGCCCCTCATTAAGTAACTGCAAATATATTGGTCCAGCTTTCAAGTAACGTCTATATTAGACACTATTATCCTGAGCGGGATGTCCAGCCCGCAATATGTCAATATCACCAAAATTCAGGATAAAAAACGCATATGGATTTTGCAAAGAATTTTACTATGTGAACTCTGCATATATTTGAAACATCAACACGGTTTTCACATCGTAGTAGTTAAGCAAAAGTTATTCTTATAACAGAGAGCCCAATACCGTACAACAGAGATATAGCCTACCCTAATCACAATCCCATTGGAGCGAAAACACTTCTGATCTCCTGCGGGCGGGTAATGTGGCAAACTCACGGATATGCTGCTCGGTGTAGTGAATGCTTTCAGCAGAGCCGCTAGTCCTCCTTATGGATCCTCCGATCTCTCTAAGGGACTACACTCGCACTCTCAGTTACCAGGAATGGTAGGCTCTGCGCCTGCGCGACGTTTCGGGACCTCCCCCTTTGTCAAGCTTGACAAAGGGGAGGTCCCCGAAACGTCGCGCAGGCGCAGAGCCTACCATTCCTGGTAACTGAGAGTGCGAGTGTAGTCCCTAGAGAGATCGGAGGATCCATAAGGAGGACTAGCGGCTCTGCTGAAAAGCATTTTCTACATCGAGCAGCATACCGTGAGTTTGCCACATTACCCGCCCGCAGGAGATCAGAAGTGTTTCGCTCCAAGGGATTGTGATTAGGGTAGGCTATATCTCTGTTGTACGGTATTGGGCTCTCTGTTATAAGAATAACTTTTGCTTAACTACTACGATGTAAAAAACCGTGTTAATTTTCAAATAATATGCAGAGGTTCACATAGTAAAATTCTTTGCAAAATCCATATGCGTTTTTTATCCTGAATTTTGGTGATATTCCCTCATTAAGTAGGTGGCCCCCCCCTCCCCTTGGATAGGTATATAGGCCCCCATTAGAAAGGTCAGTATAAAAACCCCTCCCTCCCCCTGTTATAAGTAGGTACAATGGGACATTCATTAGGCAGGTACATAGGCCCCCCAATTAGGTTGGTAGGTATAAGCGCTTTATCACAAAAAATATCCTTGATTTAAAAACCCTCTTTGTATATGCACCAGCGTTGGTCTGTGTGAGCTTTCCACCTCTCACATATACATACACTTATAGGCAATGACCAAACACCAAAAAACTTTTTCTTACTTTAATAACGTTATAAAGATACAAGTTAAAATCCATAGAAAAAAGGTGCAATACTTATCAAACCGTCCATGGTAGGTCCTTTATAGAAGATTATTGAGGAATAGCTGGAGGCGCGAGCCGGCCCGCACACCGTGCGACGTTTCGAAGTTTGAACTTCTTTTTTCAAGCATGCGCATATAGCAAGAAACCTAGCTTAATTTCCCCTTTCCGTGAAACAGACAAAAACATGTTATAAAAACACTCTCATTTCTAATTTCTCATTTAACCCTTTAGGATTTAGAGCATCTAATGTAACAATCCAATATATTTCTCTTTTTATTAAGAACTCATTATTTGGTATATTTGCTTGCGTTTTAACCCTTTCCAATACGCACCATCTCAGCTCCGATACTCTATGTTGAGCTTCATAGAAATGGCGTGCCACTGTGTTTTCATCAAATCTACTTTGCAGCTCCCTTCTTTCTACTTGGTTTTCCCCCATCTTTTCTTTCTTTTGTTTATATAATCTAATAGCAGATCTATGTTCGTTTAATCTTATTCTTATTTGTCTACTAGTTTGACCCACATATGGTTTGCCACATGGGCACTTTATTAAATAAATCACTGAACTGCTACTACATGTATGATATCCATAAATTTCTATGGGGATGCCTTGCGTGGGATGACTGATTGTAGAGCCTTTAATGATACTATTGCAATTTTGGCAATTTAAACAAGGGAAAGTACCTCTTTTTTCTACTTGTAATCTCAACTGTTTGTCCTCCTTACTTTTTCTTAAGTCTGAGTGTACAAGATTTTGTCCCAATGTTCGACCCTTGCGATAGATTTTAGAATGGTTGTTCTTTAAATAAATTGCCATATTGCGGATCAAACTTAACAAGTTCCCAATTTTTATTAATCACCCTTTTTAAAACCCTACCCCGCATGTCTATCATAGGTGGTCACCATAGTTATTCGGTTGTTGTTTTTTTCTTTCTTATGTGTAGTTAACAATTCTTGTCTACTTTTTTGCAAAACTTTCTCCCCTGTTTTTTCCAGCTGATCTCTGTCATAGCCTCGTCTTGTAAATTTATCTGTAATTTTTGACATTTGTTTTAAATATGCAGTATCATCTGAGCAAATTCGTCTAGCACGGATATATTCTCCCTTTGGTATGGCGTGAAAAGTTTGGGGGGGCATGAAAACTCGTACGGTGAAGAACATTATTGCTGACAGTGCTTTTATAAAAAACGCTTGTTTTCAATATATTACCATGTTTCATAATGTTAACGTCTAGATAGTCAATACTATATTGGTCCTTAGTAATTGAAAACTCTATAAGAGGATGCAAACTATTGATATAGATAACAAATTCTTCAAGTTGGATTTCTGTGCCCGTCCAAAGGACGAGCACGTCATCCACAAATCTATTCCATATTTTAATATATTGTGGAAATTCAGATTGAATGATAGACTTTTTTTCCAAGTCAGACATAAATAGATTAGAAAAACTGGGCCCTATTGGAGACCCCATCGAAGTCCCTTGGAGTTGTAAGTAATATGTTTCCCCAAAACGGAAATAATTTTTCTTTAAGATCACCTCCAATAACGACATTACAAATGCAATCTGTTGGTTACTAAGGGTATTGTCTTCATTAAGAGCTTCCCTAACTGCGGTTATTCCGTCCTCAATGGGTATATTTGTAAATAGGGATTTTATGTCAAGCGTGCATAGGAAGGTTATCTCTGCACATTCAATTTCGGCAATATTTCTTAAGAACTGTCCTGTGTCCTTCAAACTGTGAGTATCTCTTTTAACCATTTTTTGTAAAAATGTATCTACATAGTTTGCAATAGATTCAAATATGGAATTCACCCCAGATACAATGGGACGACCTGGAGGTGATTCCATACATTTGTGAATTTTTGGTACAAGATATAATACAGGTACTCTCGGGGAATTATTAACTAATGCCATTTTTTCATATTCTGATATGATCCCTTGAATCCTTAGTACAGGAAGTCTATGATCAATAATTCTATTAAACTCCACAGTGGGATCTTTTTCTAGTTTACAATATACAGTAGTGTCACTTAATTGCTTGCTAGCTTCTTCTAAATATTGTGTTTTACCCATAATGACAGTGGCACCCCCTTTGTCTGCCTTTTTTATAATTATTTCTGGGTCTTTTTTTTAACTCCTGAATTGCTGTACGTTTTTTCCTTTCTAATATTAGTTTTATATGTTTACAATCTTTTTTTCCACAAATTCTTCAAACCCCTGGGTAGTACAGATTGTTGAAACACATCTAATGCATTACATGAAACACTTGGATCAAATTTACTCTTTTTTATAACTCTATTTATAGGTAACCGGTTAGACAAAGAATGTTCCGTCTTATTTTTCTGCTGCCAAAACATTTTTACACGTATGTTACGGCACATGCGGTAAAAGTCCACTGAAAAATCAAAAAATTTCTGTTCATGGGTTGGAACAAAATTGAGACCTTTGTTGATTATAGACTCCTGTGCAGTAGTTAACGTTTTAGATGAAATATTAACTGTCAATTTATCGAGGTTTTCTTTCCCTTTTTGGCTCTTGTATCGATGGGTCGGAGCTGTCTTCCTATATTGCTTGCTGACAGAAATAATGTTCTTCACCGTAAGAGTTTTCATGCCCCCCAAACTTTTCAAGCTATATCAAAGGGAGAATATATCCGTGCTGGACGAATTTGCTCAGATGATACTGCATATTTAAAACAAATGTCAAAAATTACAGATAAATTTACAAGACGAGGCTATGACAGAGATCAGCTGGAGAAAAACAGGGAGAAAGTTTTGCAAAAAAGTAGACAAGAATTGTTAACTACACATAAGAAAGAAAAAAACAGAATAACTATGGTGACCAAACCTAAAGATAGACATGCGGGTATGGTAAAAAAGGTGATTAATAAAATTGGGAACTTTAAAGTTTGATCCGCAATAGGCAATTTTTTAAAAGAACAACCATTCTATATCTATCGCAAGGTCGAACATTGGGGACAAAATCTGTACACTCAGACTTAAGAAAAAGTAAGGAGGACAAACAGTTGAGATTACAAGTAGAAAAAAGAGGTACTTTCCCTTGTTTAAATTGCCAAAATTGCAATAGTATCATTAAAGGCTCTACAATCGGTCATCCCATGCAAGGTATCCCCATAGAAATTTATGGAAAATCATAAAATGTAGTAGCAGTTCAGTGATTTATTTAATAAAAATGCCCATGTGGCAAACCATATTGGGGTCAAACTAGTAGACAAATAAGAATAAGATTGAACGAACATAGATCTGCTATCAGATTATATAAACAAAAGAAAGAAAAGATGGGGGAAAACCAAGTAGAAAGAAGGGAGCTGCAAAGTAGATTTGATGAAAACACAGTGGCACGCCATTTCTATGAAGCTCAACATAGAGTATCGGAGCTGAGATGGTGCGTATTGGAAAGGGTTAAAACGCAAGCAAATATACCAAATAATGAGTTCTTAATAAAAAAAGAAATATATTGGATTGTTACATTAGATGCTCTAAATCCTAAAGGGTTAAATGAGAAATTAGAAATGAGAGTGTTTTTATAACATGTTTTGTCTGTCTCACGGAAGGGTACTTAAGCTAGGTACTTGCTATACTGCGCATGCTTGAAAAAGAAGTTCAAACTTCGAAACGTCGCACGGTGTGCGGGCGGCTCGCGGCCTCCAGCTATTCCTCAACAATCTCTATAAGTACCTACTATGGACGGTTTGATAAGTACTGCACCTTCTTTCTATGGATTTTAACTTGTGTCTTTATAATGTTATTAAAGTAAGAAAAAGGTTTTGGGTGTTTGGTCATTGCCTATAGGTATATAGGCTCCTTATTATGTAGGGTGGTATATCAGCCCCGCACTAGGTAGGTAAATTTGTAGGCCCCCCATTGGTAACAAGGTTTACAGGCCCTCTGTTAGGTAGATATGTAGAGCTCCTCATTAGTTAAGCAAATGACAGTGTACTACGCAGAGTACTGTGGGCCCGAAGCCTACGGAGGGCAGCAGGAGTAATCAGCCGAACAGGGAACCTATGGTTCTCTGTTCCGCTGCAGCTCTCAACCCCCTGACAATGGGATTCGACCACTGGGTCACAACCCCCAGGTTGAGAACCGCTGATCTAGAGGAAGGCAAAAACCACTCACGATGTAGAAGCCACTTTTCCTCATTTTGGGGGGAAAAGAAAATCCTTCCCAACTCCAATCTGGCAATTGGACAACATCTCCAGAATCCTAGTCACTTTAAGCTGACAAGTTCCTCTGTCAGACAGTTCCACATTCTCACTGCTCTTACAGTAAAGAATTCCTTTTTGATTATGTAGAAACTTTTTTCCCTCTAGACTAGAAGAGGCCCCTTGTTCTAGATACAGTCCGGTTAAGTATATTTGTTGATATTTTAAATTATGCCCACTGAAGCCACCTTTTACAAACTAAATAACCCCTATTTTGCTAATCTGTTGGGTAATTTGTATTTCATTGTAGGTTTTAAAACAATCCCTAAGAGATGGGGTTTTCAGGGGCCCTTTACCCCCCCCGCAAGGGCGTATGCATACGCCCTGCGGGGGAAATCTTCCCCCAAATGACGTATCCAAACCCCCCTGGGATCGCGGGGGTTGCGGGCAGCCACGCGCGGTTTGCAACATGGGCCAGCGGTAAATTACGCTGGCCCGCATGCCGTTTCCCCCCCGGCCAAGTGGGCTCCCGGGGCCGCGGGTATTAAAGCTTTATTACCGCAGCCTGCCTGGCTGCGATAATAAAGCCGCAGGGAGGAGGAGTGAGCCCTCCGCCTTCCCGTCGGCGCCGATCCCCTGTCGGCTGCGATCCCTGTCTGATGATCCCGGGACGTGAACGGCAACTCCCGGGGTCATCTGTACGTCACATTGCCGCAATGCATTGTGGGCATGGTGACAGCGTTTGTCATGGCGGACCAGTAAACGTACGAGTGACTGTGCATGGCATGCCTTCTAACAACTATCTGATGATTGCTGTTAGAAGATAATGTAGAAAAAAAATGTGAAATAAATGTCAAGAAGTAAAACACAAACAATAAAATTAAAAATAAAAATACGTTAACACCGCCCTTTCCCTTTACAAACGCCAATCGCCCCAAAAAAGATCAAAAATAAAATAAAGTTACCCCATATTTGGTATCGCCGAGTGCGTAAACGACCCACCCCTATAAATCTGTCACGTTAATTTCAACCCAGTACGGTGAACGCCGTAAAAAAACAAAAAACATTCAACAGGAAATTTGAGATTTTTGTACATCCTGCAGCACATAAATGGATTAAAAAGGATCCAAAACTCATATAGAAGCCAAAAAAAAAGATCATATACACATCTTGTATTCGGAAAATTAAAAAAGTTATGGCTCTCAGAAGACAGGTATGCATAAATATTATTTAACACAATTAATAACACCTTTTTTTTTTTTTTTTTTTTTGTTAAAGTGCGTTCAAAAATTTTAAAAAAAAACTATATAAATAGGGTATCGCCGTAATCGTATCGACCCAAGAGAGTAAAGCTAAACTGGTCGAGGATTACTGCACGGTGAGCGCTGTTAAAAAATAAAAATAAAAACACCTACTAGGATTGCAGTTGTTTCTTCTACCCTGCCTTCCAAAAAACGGATTTAAAACTGATGAAAAAGTCTTGTCCCCAAAAATTATTACAATAAAATACATCAACTCTTCCCCGCAAAAATACAAGCCCCTAACAGCTCCATACACAGAAAAATAAAAAAGCTATGGCTCTCAGACTATGGCGATGCAAAACGTGTTTCCTTTTTGAATATAAAAGTTTTTATTGTGTAAAAGCTAGTAATACATTAAAAAAAAAGTTATACATATTGGGTATCGATGTAATCGTATTTCGACTTGCCTGAGTAATACTAGTATGTCAGTTATACTGCACAGGTGACCGTTGTTAAAAAATAAAAAATAAAAAACATACCAGGAATGCGGTTATTTGTTCAAAATGCCTTACAAAAACCCTTACAATAAAAGTGATCAAAGCCGGCATATGCCCCCCCTAATGGTACTAATAAAAATGTCAACTCATCCACAAAAAACAAGCCCATAATCAGCTCAGTATACAGAAACTGAAACGATATGGCATATCAGAACAGAACACAAAACTATTCTGATAATTTCTTAGACATACAGGTTAATTACTCCATCGCATATGTAGACGAAATAACCAAAAAAATGGAGTGCGGATGATAATTGTGTGCATATAAAATTTTACTGTTACTTCACTAAATTAAATAATATGCGGCTGAGCATTAGACACATAAATCAGATCACAGCACATAGGTGCCAATAACATATAGTGCACTATAAAACTTTCAGACTTAAACGATGTCACAGGGGGTAGGTCCACACCCGTGTCCAATATTGAGGGCACTCGCCCGACAAGGGCGGCCCCACATCTGGTATGGGGGACTAACCTTTAGACTCAGATCTTACCTTACGGTAGTGATTTCAATGTCCAGAACATGTTTCGACCCACCACGGTTCTTCAGGGAACCAATGCAGTGATGTAAATAGTCTCTAAAAGTAGAATCATGATAGTTCAAAAATCGGGAAATTTTTATTGAATAAGATGTCCCTATTATGTATTGGACCCATATTAGTTGTAGAATGACAAAAAACTGTTTAGTGCAAATTAGGTATACGTCAAAAAACGTCGTGGGGTATGTATCGGCCATATTATGGAGGTACAAATGGATGTCATGATATAAAATGTCCATCACCACCCATCTGTACACAAAACTCACTAAACCACCAGCATACAGTATAGAATATATATTATCAAAAAAAAGACGAAAAGAGAAAGTTTTTTTCGCATTACAATAAGAAGTCTGTAATTGCTTTTTTAGATGCTGGTCATAGGAGCGTCGGCTCACACAGGCATACGGACAGGCTTTATGATGTGCCCGCCGTTTGTTTGAATGGATAAGCAGCTCTTAATGTGACGGGGAACGGAATGGTACTCGCGCCGTCACCATGGTAAACCCAAGGTCGCGTCTTACTCCGTTCCTCCCGTCACTTCCGCCCTAGGGCGCATCACCTTTCAGAGCTTCCCGCCTGAGTGTTGGTCGGAGTGACGCGCGCTATATCGCGCGTAACGTCACTTCCGCCCACATTCGCCGAGTGACGAGCAGCCATTTCAGGTCCCTACATACGTGAGGAGCAGGTAAATCAGTACATGGCGCAGCACCACAGTGAGAAATGTGCACAAGGGCCAATGTGCCCACTCAAATGGGCGCAACAAGCAATCCAGCTCACAGCCCAATGTGCACACAACCAAGGTATTAAAACGATAGTTCTTGTTTGGCATCTCCTGATGTTAGTCAGGATAGACCAGATATGCACAGATACTAAGTATATAACACAATGATAGGTAATGATATTCACTAACATCATTTGGTGGAATTCCAAGCTACATATACTCCTTAGTACAAGAAGGCTACAAAAGAAGAGAATAGGAACATTATTTTGGCTCATATAATTATTGTATACAGTATCTAACAGGTTGCATTAGAACCATGCAAAAAATTGGGCATCCATATGGGCATAGTTAAGTGTTCGTGCATGCCTGCCACCATTTATAATAACACCCCCCCCCCCCCCCCCCCCCATTCAAATTCCAGCTGTTCATTAAGTCCCTTGTGCGTGTCGATATGTAGTTCCTTAGGTGTAAATCAATAGGTTTCAGTACTAGAGGCTCCATATCGAAATTACCTTTCCTATTCTTGTGGTACGAGAAGGATCATTCCATGAACTTTTAGATCTTTAAAGGTTCCCCATGTTGACTCAGATATGTCCTGGATACTGGAGTATCTCTTTTTATTCCGAAATATCACCTTAGGTGTTCACCTATTCTCATTCTCAATTCCCGGGCTGGTATTTCCAAAGTATTCCAGTCCACCATGTGCATCGAATACGGTAAATCATCTCTTTTTTGAAGACAATTTATAAATTGTTTATCGCAATGGACTGTCGTTTTAATTTTACTGAAGGTTTTCCCAGTTCCAATGTGGACAGCTAACACAGCCGCCTGGTTTGTAGGCAGCCCTTAGGCTGTCTACTTAGCCACCTTCGAGTCATTTGAGGAGATACATTAGTGACTTTTCACAAGACGATTCTCGTAAACTTTTTCCCTTTCCTGAATGTGATGGTCTGGTCTCGGGCCTACTTTGTCATTGTTATCAGGGTCCATTAGAGAATTTCCCAATGTTTAGTTTAGTATTCTGGGCGAACCTCCATAGAGGCTGCATCGAAAGTTCCTATTATTAGTCTTATGTTGCTGTAAATCTAATATCTTCATCCTTCTTTTTAGGAGCAAAAGACATTTTACCTGTCCGTGCGGAAGTGCAGATTGATTATGACTCCTTGTGTATCCCCTCCGGGGTATCTCTTTTCTTCTGATTCTCTCACACATGTCTTTTTGCATGGTGGATGAATTCATTTTAGAGGACAGTTCCGACGCAAAGTCTCAGGAATTGTCTCGTAGGATACCTTCCTTTAAAGTTTAGGGGATGACTGCTACTCCAAGCAGGAGTGAATTACATTGCCGTTTCTTTACGTTAATTGGAAGATTTTAGAGTCGCCCATCTTGTCCTTTTGTCACCATCACATCCAGGAAGCCATATTTTTTTAGGATCGATTTCATGGGTGAACTGAGTCCAATATTATTTTGATTTAAACTTTGCATTGAACTCTTTGAACTCCTCTTTCTTCCCATTCACAGAACAATAATATCATCAATTTACCTTGTATAGTATGGCAATGTTTTCGATGTAATTTAGGGGTTCATCGCCAAAGGACTATATAGTATCCTGCCTCACCACCCCTTATTTAGGTTAGCATAACTTGTGGAGCGCAGGGAATGTTGCCATGGCGGTTCCTCATATTGTGATATTAATTTTCGTTGATAAAAGACATTTTTGTGAGAACTAAACATTAGAGATGCAACACAAATTTATTGTGTAAAACCAAACTGTTGACCCTCCCTTTGAGGAAATGTTCGATTGCCTTGACTCCTAAGTCGTGTGGAATGGAGGTATACAGTGACTCCACGTCGATACTTCCCAGAAGCTATTCTTTGGTACCGTTATACCGTCATTTTTACTTAGGATGTCCATGGTATCCTGTATATGACGATTAGGGATTCCCCACAAATGGTTTCAGGACCTGATCAAGGTATATTCCCACAACTTTGAGTGGAGGCTGCAATACCGGGACACTATTGGTTCTCCCCCTTTTGAGGGTTACTCACCTTATGAATTTGGGGAGACCGTTAAAAAGTCGCTGTTCGTGGAATTTTGGGAATTAGGAAACTCTATTTCAGAGACACTAATCAAACTCGGTTACTTTAGCCATTGGAGTAGCAGTCAATCCCCTATACTTTAAAGAAGGTATACCACGAGGACAATTTTTTCCCTGAGTCTGCGTCGGGAACTGTTCCTCTAAAAATTGAATTATCCTCCAGGCAATAAAGACAGGTGTGTGAGTTTCAGAGGAAAAGAGATACCGGAGGGGATACTCAAGGAGTCATATCAATCTGCATCTCGCACGGGACTGGAAAAATGTCTTCTTTGGCTCCTAAAAAGATGGATGAAATTATTAGATTCAGGATCATAAGACTAATAGGAATTTCGATGCAGCTCTTAGTGAGGTTCGCAAGTTTACCTAACTAAACCTTGGGAAATTCTCTTAATGGGACCCTGATATCATGGGACAAAGTATGCGAGACCAGCCTTCCCATTCAGAAAGGGGAAAAAGTTTTCGTAGATCGTCTTGTGAAAAGTCACTATGTATATCCTCAAAGTGACTCGAGGTGGATTAGGTAGACAGCCTAAGGCTGCTACAAATGCAGCGGTGTGTAGGCTGTCCAACCATTTGGAAAAATGCGGAAACCGTCAGTAATATGAAACTGGACAGTCCTTTTGCGATTAAACCATTTATTAATTGTCGTCAAAAGGAGATGATTGTACCGTATTCGATGCCCATGTGGGACTGGAATGTGGGAAAGACCACCCGGGATTGAGAAGTGAGAATTTGGTGAACACATATGTGTTATTCGTATATAGAGAAAGAGATACTCCAGTACAGACATATCTGGAGTCAACAATGGGGGAAACCTTTAAAAGATCTTAAAAGTCATGGGAATTGATTTCTCGTACCAAATGAAGGAAAGGTAATTTGATTTGGACCTGCTTAGAGTGAAACCTTTTGGATTTACACCTTAGGAACTAATTACCCACGGGACTTCAATGAACAGCTGAATTTTAATGTTATTTATAATTTGTGGCAGGCATGCTCGGAACTTAGCTCATGCCATATGGATGCCATTTTTTGCATGGTTCTAAATGCACAGTTATTTACTGTATACTATATTATTGAGCTCCAGATATGTTCCTATTCTCTTCTTTTGTTAGCCTTCTGTACTAAGGGGTTATATGTGCTTGGAATTTTCACCACTATTGATGTTATAGTATTTCGTAATATTCTTGTGTTAATATTATACTTAAGTATCTGTGTCATTTTCTGGTCTATCCCTGACTATCATCAGGAGGATGCCAAAACAAGATCTATTTTTATACTTGGTTATTGTGCACATTGGCTGATGAGTGGGATTGCTGTTGCGCCCCATGTTGAGTGGCCATTGGCCCTTGTTGCACATTCCTCACTCGGGGTGCGCGCCAGTATGTTTTTTACCTGTTCCTCATATGTTGTGGTCGGAAATGGATGCTCGGCACTCGGCGAATGTGCGGCGGGAAGTGACGTTACGCGCGATATAGCGTGCGTCACTCCGACCAAACTCAGGCGGATAGTCTCTGTTGGGTGATGCGCCCGTAGGGCGGATGTGATCGGAGGAGGGAGTATGTACGCGGAACCGGGTTACCATGGGGACGGACGCGAGTACATCCGGTCCCCCGTCACATTTAAGGCTGCTTATGCATTAAACAAACGGCGGCACATCATAGCCCTTCCGTATGTCTGTAGTTGTGAGCCGTACGCTCTATGACCTGCATCTAAATAAAGCCAATTACAGGACTCTTATTGGTAAGTGCAAAAAAAAAACTTTTTATTTTGTCTTTTTTGATTAAATTATTGTATCTGTAAATGTGCTGTGGGGTTAGTGAGTTTGTTTGTAAAGATGGGTGGTGATGGGACTTTTATTTAATGGACATCATTTGTACCCCATAATATGGCGATACATACCCCAGCGACGTTTTTTGGACGTATACCTATTTGCTCTTACAGTTTTTGTCATTACTACATCTAATATGGGTCAAATACTAATAGGACAATCTTATTCATTATATTTCCCTATTTTGAACTAATCTTGATTCTACTTTTAGACTATTTACTCATCACTGCTTTGGTTCTGATGAGACCGTGGTTGGGTCGAAACAATGTTGGGACATTGTTCTTACGTAAGGGTAAGATCTGAGTTATTGGTTAGGCCAATACAGTGTGGGGCCGCCCTTGTCGGGAGCGGTGCCCTATTATTGGACACGGGTGTGGAGACCCCTGTGGATCGTTTATGTCTATAGTTTTTTGGCACTATTGAGTTATTGGCACCTATGTGTTAGGTCTCTGTATATGTGTCTAATGCTCAGCCGCATATTATTTTAATTTGTTGAAGTATAAGTTAAAATTTTATATTGCACACAATTATCATACGCACTCCATTTTTTGGTTTTTTCGTCTATCAGAACAGAACAACATAAAAGCGCAAATTTTTTTATAGACCTATTTCTATTGTGTAAAAGTAATAAAACATAAAAAAAAATATATATAAAATCAATATTCATTGCATTATGTACCGACCCATAGAAAGATATACTGTCTTTTATACTGCACGTCGAACGCTGTTAGAAATGAATAGCCCAACAAAACAATGGCGGAATTGCATTTTTCTCTCATATTTTCATATCCCAATGCAAAAAAAAAAACTTTGTAAAACCTGTGCACCCAAAAAAAAATGTACAATAACCCCTAGATGAGTTCTATGAGGCAGCTGATCCAAAATGGGCTGGCTTCTGGAAGGTTTCACCTGTTCTGGTACTTTGGGGGCTTTGTATATGGCGACTTGGCCCCACAAAAATCTGCAGTCCAAAATCCAAATAGCGCTCCATCCTTATTACCCCTGCCATGCGCCCACCAAACAGTAGATTACACCCACATGTAGGGTATTGCCAACTTGTGAAGAAAGAAATTGCGTAACAGGTATTGGGTCCTTTTGTACAGGATACCTAGTAAAAAATTAAACTTTTTCAGCTTAAATTGCAGATTATTGGAAAAAAAAAAATTTTTTTTAATTTTCACAGCCTAAACGCTCCTAAAAAAATTTTTTGACACACCTTTTGGGTCGATATGCTCACTAACCCCGGGATATATTCCTAAGGGGTGTAGTTTCCAATATGGGTATTTTTAGGGGAGTTTATTAATTTTGGAACCTTAGGGGTGTCCGCAAACCCTGAAATGGCCCCTAAATAAAATGATAATGAAAATGAGACCCCAGATTCCAGTAGGTGCTCCTCCCATTCTGGGGCTTGTGGTTGACCCAAAAAAATGCACTAGGGCCACATATGGGATATCTCTGAAAACGGCAGAATCGGGGGAATCAATTTAAGTTGTATTTCCCTGATCACATTTACGTATTCTTGTGAACAATGTTAAAAATTGAAAATCTGCAAAAAAAGGTGAATTTTTTGAAATTTCACTTCCACTTTGCTTTAATTCCTGTGAAACACCTAATGGTTAATAAATTCCTAAATGCGGTTTTTAATACTTTAAGGGGTGTAGTTTCTTAGATTAGGTCATTTATTGGGGTATCTATCATACAGGCCAATCAGAATCATGTTAGAACTGGACTGGTTCTCTAAAAAATGTATATTGCAAATTTTGTTGAAAATTTGAAAATTACTACTAAAATTTCTAAGCCCCTATGTCGTAAAAAAACAGACATTTAAAAAAAATGATGCCAAACTATAGCAGACATAGGGTAGATGCTAGTTTTTAACATTTTGAGTGGAATACTATCTGTCTTACATGCAGAAATTTTTGAGGTTTGAAATTGGTAAATTTTTTCACATTTTTCAAGATAATTTGAAAATTTTTTCACAAATAAGCATTTTTTTTTGGGCCAAAATTTCTTACTATCTTAAAACACAATGTGGTCACGGGGAAAACAATCTCTGGAAATCCATGGATAGTTAAAGTGTCAAAAAGTTATTCTCACATAAAGTGACACATGACAGATTTAAAAAATGGGGCTCTGTCAGAGAGGCCAAAACTGGCTCCGGTGGTAAGGGGTTAAAGCTAATGAAAGTGGAGGAGAGTCTGATGTGTTGGTGTAATGCATTCCAGAGTATGGGTGAAGTGCAAAGTAATTTGAACTGTATTCGCTAGACAATGGGTAGTCAGTGAAGGGATTGGAAGAGGATGAGAGAGGTGGATTAGATGATCAGCAGAATTGAGGATAGTTTAAAGGGCAGCAAGAGTGCTAGACGGTAGCCCGCAGAGAAGGATCTTGCAGTTGTTAAGTCGGCAGATGACAAGGGCATGGAACAGCATTTTTGTAGTATCGAGGTTAAAGAATGAGCGCATTTGTGAAGTATTTTTCAGATGGTGGTGGCAGGCAGGCTTGGGTGTGTGGTTTGAAGGATAGGGACAAGTCAAGGGTTATTTCCAGCCAGTGGACTTGCAGGACCGATCAAAGTGTAGATTCGTTGACATTGATGGATCAGGTGAGAAGATAGAGTGGGGCGATGGAAAGCTGATCTATTCCGTTTTCTCCACATTTAGTTTTAAGAGTCGGGAGGAGGATATGGACGATATATACTCTGGGATCCAGGAGAGCAGAGAGTTAATATCTGGGCCGGAAATGTAGAGTTGGATGTCTTTGATATACAAGTGGTACTGAAAGCAGTGTGAGGCTATGAGCTGACCCAGCCTGAGAGTGTTTATAGAGAAGAGTATAGGACCCAGGACTGACCCCTGGGGAACACCAACAGAGGCGAGAGGAGGAGGTGGTGTGAGACGTTGAATGTAAATGAGATATGTGGAGCTCTAAGGGAGTGAGGTATAATGGGAGAATGATTTTCTCATCATGTGCATCTATGCCCCTTTTAATACATCCCATGATTATATTTGCCTTGGCAGCTGCTGCCTGACACTGGTCAGTCCTTTTCAATGTCACTTTTACCCAGAATTTTTCCGTTTTAACAAGTAATTATGGAATGGCTTTATCCTCCCCATGTGCATAATCTTGCATTTATCAGTGTTAAACCTCATCAGCCATTTCTCTGCCCAGGCCTCCAACTTATCCAGATCCCTTTTATAGTTGATTACTTTACACAGTTTAGTATCATCTGCAAAGATTGATACTCTACTGTGCAATCCTTCTGTAAGGTCATTAATGACTATTTAAGACAGTAGGGCCAAATACTGACCCCTGTGGTAACAGGAATCCAGTCCGAGTATGTACCAGTAATCACCACCCTTTGTTTTCTATCACTTAGCCAGATATGACATCTAATGCCTCACCACGATCCAGTCTAGCACTGACTTCCTCATAGAAGCTGATGACATTAGTCTGACAGGACCCGGTCCTTCATGACCCCCATGCTGGAACGGCGTTATACATTTATTTTCAGTGAGATACTCCAGGATAGCATCTCTGAGAAAACCTTCAAACATTTTACCCACAACAGAGGTTAAACTTACCGGCCTATAGTTTGCAGGATCAGTCTTTGACCCCTTTTTAAATATGGGCTCAAATGTGATGCCAACATACCTAGTTACTACACACTCCATAAATATTAAAAACAGGGGCCTGTCTATCACATTATGTCATTCCCTTAGGACATGGGGTTTTATACTGTGAGGACCTGGTGATTTGTCTATTTTAATCTTTAGGGCAGAGCTGTAATTCTTCGTGGGTTAGTGAGGAGACCTTTATTTTCAGTTGAAAACAATCGCTTCAGGCTTCTGAATTTATGCAGTATTTTCCCCTGCTGCAGTACAAAGGATGGTATCTGTATGAAATACAGCTTTCAAGACCATTTCTACAGAAGGCAATTTCTGCTGCTTGTGGTAGGAACTTAGTCGGTAGTGCTTGGTAACGCCTCCTTACACACCAAGATCATTTCTCAGTTGGTAGACTGGGCTGTGTATTTCCACTGTAATGTGTAAATAAATGTTCTTGTTTTTTTTTTTTTTACAGGCTTCAGCACATGCAGGATGTACCGCAAATACTTTTCAATTTGTACCAAGCTGATGCTATCTCAGACTTCAAGAAATCCAAACCGGCAAACCATATGCTTATTGTGTGTATGCAGGTAGGTGGGTAGTGATGTACACTGGAAAGTTTAAGTCTCCTCCATTGTGTATATAAAGCAAAACGCTAACAATCTATTGACATTACACGGATTGTATAGCCAACCAAAAAAACTAATCTCGAAGGGTTTGCCTGAGGCCTTTATTATTCTCCGTGTGACGTGCTTTTCTGTGCTGTATGTAGCCTCCCCTCACTGCAGCTGAGCTGCAGCGTTCTCTTTCTGAAAGCTGTTTTTCTTTTACCTGTAAAACTACAAACCCATGATCCTTTGCTGCGCTAACGTCTTTCTTCCCCTTTCCTAATCCCAGTCTCCATATGCCCTCGATTTCTTTCTGTCATGTATAAAAGCTCTGAAGTTAGGAACAAAGGGGATATGACTTCAAGATTTTTACCCCCCTAAAAGCCAAACGCCTTTGGTCACCTGATCTATTGGGCTCACACAATTGTTTCTGTTGTGTCCAGTCACAATTGCTGAGCTTCTGGTCATCAAACAATTGATGTAAAAATGCAGGAAGCTGACTAAAAAATGTAATGAAAGTCTGGGCTACACAGAGACTTTTATTAGTGCCACTACTTGTTTTAAAGAAGTTGGCCACCTGTTTGTTTTCATGGCAAAATAATCATGGGGGTGCTGTTTTTCAAATAAAAAAAAAAAAAAAAAACACTTACGGGGGTTTCCAGATTTTAGCGCTGCAGCCATTACATTTTTCAGTGCTCCTGAATCCACTGACCACAAACATGGCAAGTTGGAGGCCACTTTGGGGGGTGAGTTTTTTTGATAAAAATTAATATAGATAAATAATAATATATAATACATACACTATATAAAAAAGACACAAGCATGTTTTTCTCACTGTCGACATAAATTGAATAAACCTTACCTGTTTTGGGGTCAATTAGGATTCCAAAAACATTAATATTTTCCAAATGCAAGAATAAGAAGAAATTTTTAAGGCTTTTTTTATCACTTCATTAGTATTTGGTAGCTTGCTTTAACTGTATGATTGGGTAAAACGTTTTGGATATCCTTCCACAATTTCTCAATAGTTATGGGAATTTTGGCCCCCTTCCTCCTGACTGAATGTGTAATGAGCCTGTTTTAGGTCCTTTGCTCCCCCTTGCCTTTTAGCTTGCCCTAAATTTTCAATGGATAAGCTCGGGGTTTTGTGATGGTCACCCAAAAACTTTGACTTGGTTATCCTAAAGGGGATTTCCCAAAGACGATTCCTAGCTCCTGTCACTGATTTTGTTACATCTCTTTGTGCGAGTCAGAAGCTGCAGGGGAGAAGGGTGGGGGCGAGTGAGGAACCCAAGGGGCGCTCAAAACTTAAGTGAAATAATAAACTACAAGATGGATTCTCAATACAGCAAGACAGCCTCAGAGCACTCTCTCCCCGGGTCCCCTTAAAAACTCATTCATTTTGCCTGTATCAGATAAAAATTTTCAGCCAGCGGGGCCCTGTCCTCCTGGGTCTGACTGGGAAAAGCATTGGGGTAATAAGGAGGATTGAAAATGCGTGCCCCAAATTTTTTTCATTTTTTTGAAAACACAATTTTAGAAAAGTGATTAAATACCCTTTTGGGGTTTCCCCCCGTCAACATTACATGGTGGAAAACCCCTTTAAAGCACTTTGTAACCAGTTTTGGCAATTTGCTTTTGGGTCATGTCCATTTTTGGGAAAACCCCTGATGCCATCTATTTTTTGAAGTGCTCAGTCCCTCCTGCGGCAAAAAAAAACCCCACAAACATGTTTCCACCCATGTGTTCACAGTTTTGGGATGGTGTTTTAAGGCTTCCCAAACTTCTTTCTTTTTTCCTTCAAACAAACAATGGTCATATGGGTCAAACAGTTTTTAATTTTATTTATCAACCCCAGGACATGTCCCCCAAAAATGTAGTCTTTGTTTTTCCCCTTTTCATTTGCAAACAATTTTACTTTCGGATAATGCTTCTTCCTGGGAGAGGGCCTTTCACCCATGTTAAACAGTACTCGTTTCATGTTAATAAAACAATTTAAAGCTTCCCACCACCTTTCACAAGGGCTTTTGCTTTTATTTTGGTTTAAACACGTTGGACAAAGCCGTTCATCTGAGACAGAACCCGCCCTTCCCGAGCGGTTGATGGCTGGATATTCCCATCTGGGTTTTACTTGTGAATAATTATTTGTACAGATGAACAAGCACTTTCTGGTATTGGAAATTGCAACCCTTGATGATCTAGACTTGGCAAGGGCCACAATTCTTTCTTTTGATACTTGCAGATTTCATTTGACTTTCCCCCTATTTACACAACCCAGCAGTTTGTTTTGGTGTGCATTAAAAATGCTCCCCAGGTGTCTCTAACTAGATGTTACCCAAAAGTTACAAGCTTTAATGCCTTAAACTCTTCCTATTCTGGATTTGGCAAATAAAATAATTTTTTTTAATCCCACTGTTAAATGTGGTTTTTTTGTGTTTTTGTGTGTTGTAAAAAAATGTATATATATATAATATTAATATATTATAAATATATATATTATAAAAATATATATAAAAAAATTTAATTTTTGCATGCATCATTCATATACACGGTTTCTTATTTTTTTGCCTTTAAAGAAAAAAGGACAAACCCTGTGAATTTGGGTAAAACTGCAGTTCACAACATACATGAAAAATTTTATCCCGTTTTGGGCGCAGCGAACTCAAAAATTGCACTGGGAGCAAACAATTTCTTTGGAT
>JAODAL010028367.1:0-53446 GCA_025379985.1 Phyllomedusa bahiana | reverse complement strand
GGCACTCCACAAAGATATTCGGGAAAAAAAAAGTTGTTTATTCCTCCATGCCACAAAGCGACGTTTCAGCCCCTTCACAAGCCTTTGTCAAGCAATTTTACAATGATAATGACCATAATTTTAGAGAGATATAAAAATAAACAAATAATCAATCATCGTAATATTCACAATAATATGTACCCAACGGCCCAGTAAATTTGATCAATATTTTTTTTTACATCATTACAAAATAAAGTGCAAGGTTGCTAACTAAAAAAAACTATAAAAAGTATAAAAAATCAAAAATGAATGAAAATTACAAATTGTGAAAATTAAAAAGGGGGGGGGGAACAAAAATAATCACACATGATTTGTAACACAGATTCAAACCGCGGCGTCCTATAATCTTAATGGGCCCCCAAAGTTTCACAGTGATTTTTTTAAAGAGAATCCATAAAACCGAACGGTCTGTTTCCCGGCCCGCATGCGCATGCGCATCTCGCTGAGACTGAAACTGGAGCAAGATAATAGTTTACCACAGGTAAAAAGGGGAAAGGGGAACTAGTTTTTTAGGGGAATAAATTTAAAAAGGGGGAGGCTCTGGCGATCCATCCCGCAGGAGAGAGGGCCACGGGCTAAAACACCAAACAAAATCGGTCCAAAAGTGGATCGCCCCCATAAAGAACATTAACCCCCCATATACCGGTAATTGGCGCACCCCGCACCTTTCAATACCCCATATACCTAAGTAACCTAATGGAGTGTACATCCCGGCCAGTGCCCGGGGCATGCCCCTTTAAATGTCCAAAAACCTCCCCCCGGGTAAGGAGATTTGGGGGGAATGAAAGGCCAAACTTAAATAGGTGTCGACAGTTTGATGTCGACAAATGTTTAACAGGGTAATTGTTTTTTGGCTTCACCTTTTCCCGGGGG
This sequence comes from Phyllomedusa bahiana, assembly GCA_025379985.1. Lineage (NCBI taxonomy): Eukaryota > Metazoa > Chordata > Amphibia > Anura > Hylidae > Phyllomedusa > Phyllomedusa bahiana. The sequence goes on along the minus strand of JAODAL010028367.1, from coordinate 52,534 downwards.
TCGCCTTTCATTGGGAGGGAGCTAGGCGGGGGGTGCTCACTTCCCATCCCCACCCGGGGTTTACCGGATATAAAAGCAGCAGTAAGCGACTAGGGTGGTTACAACCCCCGGTCCCTTTTCAAGCCTTGGGTGGAGCCCTGCTGGAAAACCAGCGGGTAAAATTTGCAGACTGACAGAAAGTGACCTCTTTTATTTTTAACCCCAAAACGGGCAGGCGTTTTTGTTTTTGTTTGTGTTTGTGCATGCCTTGCACGGGTACTTTTTGTTTGTGCTAAATAAAATACAAAGCCCTGTATTTTTACCTGGAATCGCTCGTTCTGCCTGAACCGTGAATCCGATCCCCCGAGCCGCTAAAAACCCCAAATTTAAAATTTTTAATAATATTTAAATATATATAATATAATATAAAATATAATTTTTTTTAAAAAACATAAGTAACAAAGACAAGGCCTTGTCAAAAGGGGGGATATGTGCCACCGCACCTTAGGGGTGGGGGAGTGAGCCAGGAAATAGGCTGCAACCTTAGGTTGTAGACAATGTCTGTATATCTTTATTTTTTCAATCACTGCTATTAAGCGGTAGAGACCGGGCCTCTGAACTTCTCTTAATTTACTGAGAAGCAGTCCCTTATAGCTGGGGGGGGACTGGCTGCGCACATATCCACACCCAGGTTTTTCCTTGTGGCCTATAACAGCTCAGAGGCTCAGTGTCCTGGTTGTGAACGCCACCTTCCAAGCGAGGAGATATGAGAGAAGGATCCCCATTACAGAGCTCTCTGCAGAGCTGGACTTATATCCTGTGTACGTGCTGCTAACGTTTGTCTATGGTGAGCTGAACCTGTTTTGTTTTCATTACGCCTAAAGCAAGGTCCTGTTTAAGTTCTGTTATACCTCTGCTGAAGAAAGCTGTTTATGTTTTGGACTTTTTCTGTTTAATAAAAACCCGTTTAAGAAAACACATTTGTTTGTCGTGGTCGCTGTGACGGATCTGACCCCCCACAAGTGGTGTAGTTGATGCGGGCACTCACGCGCTCCTGGAGGAGTTACAGAGGGCAATAAAAGACTGCATGTCCTGGGTTAAAGCAGTGGCAGCAGCGCAAACAGGTGCTCCCAGCATGGATGAGCTTATCAAGCAACTGGGGCAAGCCAATCTCCAGCAGCAGCAGATCAGAGCCCAGCAGCAGAGGGCACACACAGAGGCCATGCAGGCCCAAAGGGAGACCAATCAGCTCCTGGTCCGTCAGCTTGCCGCGCTGACAGAGACTGCTCCAAAGAAGGAGGAACTGGCAGATGACAACACCAGAGTCCGAAAATCGGTGAGAGAGACGCTTCAAAAGATGACACCTGAAGATGATGTAGAGGCCTTCTTAACCATCTTTGAGAGGGTGGCAGAGAGGGAAAGGCTTCCCACCAAGCAATGAGCGGAAGTCCTGGCACCATACCTTTCTGGGGAGCCGCAGAAGCCTATTTTGATTTTCCCCCCCCACCCAAGAAGCGCCAAAATCTACAGCAAGCAAAAGGCGGAAATCCTCCCCCATTTGGGGGTTTGAATTCTCGTGGTCCGAGCCCAGCGAGTGCAAAACTGGGAGTATACTCAAGACAAGCCTCCCAGGTCGCAGATGTTCGACTTGTTCCACCTGGTGCAGAAGTGGATGCAGCCGGAAGCCTGTACCCCAACGCAGATGGTGGAGAGAGTCGTGATGGACCGGTTCATCCAAACCCTGCCCAGAGCTATACAACACTGGGTTGCTCAGGGTGATCCTCAGTCTGCTGATGACCTGGTGAGCCTGGTGAAGAGGTACCAAGCAATGGAAATCTCCTATGATCGACCAGGGGCCGGTAGGTCGGTTGCCGGGCGCTCCAAGAAGTGGCCCAAACCATTGCCAGAGCGACGAGTCCAAGTCCCAGCAGTTACTATTTTGCCATAGGCAAACTTAAACTCTATCAGTTCTCTATCTATTAAACACTAAAACGTAACTTTTATTATATCTAACTCTTAACCTCTATACACACTATTTAAAAACCTGATCTCTATCCTCATCATTTAACCCTTTTTGCTCTGAAAGAGGGAATAACTCCCTTTCTATCATCAAGTCTGGTGGAACCCCACCTATTAACAGGAGAGCCTTATATCTATAGCAAAGTATTAGCTTCAGTAAGGGATCCCAAGCCAACTACTTGGGCAGTCGTCCCTAATCTCATAGACACAGAACAAATAAGGCCCCCTTGTGACACCGTCTGCAGCAGGTGACACTTGTAGACAGAGGTGAGAGATCACAATTTAAAACGTTTGCTATTTAGTAATTTGCTATAGATATAAGGCTCTCCTGTTAATAGGTGGGGTTCCACCAGACTTGATGATAGAAAGGGAGTTATTCCCTCTTTCAGAAGCAAAAAGGGTTAAATGATGAGGATAGAGATCAGGTTTTTAAATAGTGTGTATAGAGGTTAAGAGTTAGATATAATAAAAGCTACGTTTTAGTGTTTAATAGATAGAGAACTGATAGAAGTTTTATTTGCCTATGGCAAAATAGTAAATATAGTGATCAAAAGTCACTCTTTGTTCTCTTGCGAGATTCCCAATTTTTTGGAGATTATGTGACAAGTCCCAGCAGATCCCCAACCTGGTCCAGTGAGGAGTCTTCGCCCCGTGTTATGCTGAAGGTGTCAAGGTCCGGGGCACATTGCTGCACACTGCCCTCTGTCCTCGGAGCCATGGACTGCAACGCAAGTCGCCGCTGTTCCTGGTTTACCTACCCCGCCCACAGTGCCGTATCTCACCCTGGTGAAGGTCCCCAGGTCTGCCAGGTAACAGTAAATGGAGTAGCGGTGTGTGGGCTTCTGGACTCCGGGAGTTTGGTGACCCTGTTAAGGGCCACACTCCCTCATGTACTGGTTCCCGGCAAGAGGATTGGGGTACAATGTATCCATGGGGACACTAAAAACTACACGGTGGCCAAGGTGACTGTGTCTACGGGGCAGAGTACCCTGTCCCACACGGTGGGGGTGGTAAGAAACCTGATGTACCCCATAATCCTAGGAAGAGAATTTCCGGTATTTTGGGATTTGTGGGTTAAGGCCATGAGCTCAGGCCACAAGGGGGTCCCGGTTAATCCGAAAAAAAGGAAAAAAAGAGAAATGTGAAGTGTATAATGATTTTACCCCGGGGAATTTTCCTTTGGTGGTTTAGCAGGGTTTAAGGGGGGGAATATCTCAGGAAGCTAAACCCCCTGAACGGGAGGTTTTCCCGGGAAAATTTTTTGGGCCCCCGCCCCAGCTCAGGGCCCTGACTTTGGGAAAACCGCCATAAAAATGTAAACAATGATAAAGGGTTTTCCCCCAAAAAACCGGGGGAAATTTCACGGTTTCCGCCCTTCGCCAGGGTTTAACGTTTCTTTTGTATGGGGTAACTAAAGGGAAGAGGAGGTGGGGGAAAACTGCGGGTCCCCGGGGCCCTACCGACGGATGGAAAATAAGATCAAACCCCTTTCCCTCACGTGTTGGGGGGACTTTTGGGGGGTAGTTTGGGCCCCGGGGGGCAAATTCTTACAAAGATTTTTTTTTGGGCCCAAAGGAAATTGTCATGGGGAAAATATTGGATTTTTGACAGTCCTGTCCCCATTTCCCAATTGACCGTCCCCGGGTGTCGTTTTTTCCGGACCCCCATTAGTACCTCTGCCAATTATAGGGGACCCCCCGAGGGGGATGGGCAATGGATCTTTTTAGGCCCATGGAAAAATAAAAGTTTGGGGGTCCCCAATAAATTTTGGGGGATATAGTTTTAGGGTCCCAAGGGGGTCCCCCGGAAGCAGTACCCCAAAAAAATATTCCTCCCAAAAACCCATTGCCCGAGAGCGGTGCACATTTTTTCTGGGACCCGCCAAAAGAAACCCTTCCCCTTTCAGGAACCCCCTTAGGGCCCCGGGGCCCCCCATAAAAAGAGCGTGCAAGTCCTGGGGAAAAAAAGCAGCTCCGGGGAGGGTCATTGTACCTTTTTCCCCGAAAAAAAATTTATGGGCAAGTAGAGCGTTTAAAATAAAACAAAAAAAGGGCCTTTGCTCAAAAAGGGTTTTAAAAAAGGGAAAGGCCCGGGATTGGGGAATGTTTAATACCTTATTCTGTTCTCTATAAGAGAAGTCCCCCCGGCTTCAACAGGGTTTTTCACCCTTTAAAACTGCCCCAACGGGCGACATCCCGGGGTTTTAGGGACTTTGGCAAAGGATAACCTGGGAAAGCGAGGCCCCCAAAATTCCCAAGAGTCAATGAGCACGTGGCTCAAAATGCTCAAATGCAGGAGAGAATAGCCAGGGTCATGCCCATAGTTAAGGGGCATCTTCTTTCAGGCTCAGGAGCCCAAAGTAGGGTGTACAATAGAAGGACGGATCAGACAGTTCGCCCCCGTGTGATAGGGTACTTGTCCTTGTACCCACGGTGGAAAGTTAGTTCCTCGCCGAAGTGGCAGGGTCCATTTGAGGTCATCGAAAAGTTAATGAGATGAAACTACAAGATACACCAACCAGACAAAAGGACAGCCCATCAGGTGTTGTTTCATGTAACCTCATCAGCCCTGGAAAGATAGGGACAGGACAGGCTACCCCATGTCTTCTTACCCAGTCCACGGTTGGCTTCCAAGATGTCACCATTGCTGACACCCTCTCCCCTCGCAGAGAGCAGCCAGTGCGAGGAGAGTGTTAGAGCAGAGACAACGATATGTTCTAGGATTCTACCTGGTCTCCCACTCGTGATTGATCACGAGACTGTCACGGAACCTCAATAAGGAGTATGTAAAACATATAGAATCCCCTGAGGCCCCGAAGACAGGTGGTTTCCACAAGAGGTGGAACGGATGTTAAAATTTGGAGGTCATGAGCATCTTGAAGAGTTGGTGGTCAAGCCCCTAGTCTTCGGTGCCAAAAACTAGCGGAGAATGGCGCTTCTGCAGTATGATTATTGGAAGCTCAAGAAGGTATCTAAGGTGGACGCCTACCCGATGCCACGGGTAGACGAACTTGTTGAAAGGCGGGCCGGACCGCCTACTCGTATATAAACCTCACCAAGGGGTTACTGGCAAATTCCCCTATCAGAGGAGCCAAGGAGATAGACTGCCTTCTCCTAACTATGAGGGATTTCCTTACCAATACTCCTGGGATGCCCTTTAGCCTGCAGGGAGCCTCTGCACCTTCCAAAGGGACTTATGGATCGAATACTGGTCCCATTAGCGAATATGCCTGCAGCATACTAGATGATATTGTGTCAGGGGAATCTCCTGCTTATGACTTGGAACTTGTTTTACAGTGTTTGCCCCCCCTTAAGTTTGCCCTCTGTAAGAAGTTGGATCGTTGTCTCAGCGTGGGTGCCATCTTGTTTCCTGTTTCCTGTTTGTCAGCATATATAAACTCCTATCAAGCCTGTTAGACTCATTGCTTGAGTTATTGTGTTTAAGTTCCTGACTGTGCAGTCCTCTAGCCTGGAACTTGCATTCCCGTTAGTTCTCACCTCTGCGTTTTACCCTGCAAACTTCTGATACCTGACGTGTCATTCTTCTGTGCTCCTCCCTGACTTATGCCTAGGATCCAGTCTACATCTCTGCTGCCTTCCTGTTCCTGTCTGGCTCGGTCTTCGCTTGTTGTTCAGCCAGTCCTAGCCATTGGGATCATCAGCCTGTATCCACTAGTATCGTGACAGGATATCAAGCCTAAAAATGGAGTCCGCTGGGGCTGGAAGTCCGGAAGCTCGCATCAAACAGCTTCTGACTGCTATGGGCTACATGCGCACTGTGATTCAAGCATTGAAAGTGCACTGTGATGATTATGGAGGCCAGACTGGCATAATATCCAAGTGTATGGACAAGCGTTTCAGGAACATCACGTGAAACGAGTGCAGCATTATCCGATCCGGATGGTCCACCTGGAGAGTCAAGCCTTGGACCACCCACTTCGTTGCCCGTCTTGTGCCCGAAATTGCCACCCTTCAGATTCGGCGGAGATCGTGACAAATTCCGGGGGTTTCCTAAATCAATGTAGGCTATAATTGACGCAAACCCGGGGGAACCTTGCGCAATTTGACCTTCCGACAGATTCGAATGGTCCTGTGTATCATTATGCTGCTGACACACAAAGCCATTAGCATGGGCTAGCCCTTTAATTGAAAATCAGACGCCCGGATGAATCACCTGGACAGATGTTCATCGACGCCATGAGTCAAGATGTTTGACGACCCCAATCGATGGTGCTACTGCTGAAGTGCAATATATCCTTGCGCCCAAGGCAAACGCCCAGTTGCTGAAGTATGCCATGGAGTTCAAGGGTGGGCAGTCGACACCAACTGAATGACGGCAGCGAATTGTCTTTTTGTAGGAAAGGACTATGCCTGTGCAGTAATGGATGAACTTGCCGTGCGAGGCCCCTTTCAGGTTTGGATGCCTTCATTAATCAATGCATCCGAATCGATACCCGACTGTCCTGAACGAACGACAGGAGAGGTGGCTACTCTAAATTTCCGATACAAGCAGAGTCCTCGCCTGGGTCCATGTCAGCTTTCCCAAGGCACCTCAAGGGAAAGATCCACAGAGGTCAGGATTGAGCCTATGCAAGTCAGATTCCATATTAAAGAAGTGCGGGCACGGAGAAGAGGGTTAGGGCGCACCGGCTCCGGGAAAGTCTATGCTTCTATTGTGGAAAGTTCTGACCACCTTCCTGTATCAATGCCCTATGAATCACACGGAGGAGAGATTGGTGGCGCCATCATGGATCCTGACTCCTCAGATGAAGAATCCATTGCTTCAGAAGCCGAGTGCTATTGAAAAAAGCAGTTGTCCATTCCCATCTCATCAGTGGCACTCCTCATATTATGAAAGTGAACAAAGACTCTCATTGCTTCCTTCCATCAAGTTCATGGTTAACTCTCAATGGGTATCTACCTCAGCTATGTAGACTCGGGGGCGAGTGGCACTTTCATGGACCTGTCTTTGACTCAGAAGCATGGGTGTTAAATCCAGGAAGAAAACTGACTCACTCCGTGGTAATGGAAATGTAGATGGATCTCCATGATTCTCCGGGCCAGGGGACCAAGAGACAGAACACTCGAGATCAGTATAACATCCCATTCAATCGTTGAAGTCCTGTCTTTCCTACTGATCTCATTCTCCCACTTCCCTGTCATCCAGGCCTACCGTGGCTGCAAGCAAGTACCCGAGGTTATCAACTGGGATAACCAAGGAGATAAGCTTCCCAGAAGGGGATGTCCTTTCCTCAGCTCACTTTGAACAAGCCGCGATGAAGATCCAGCTCAAGACAACAAAATATTAGAGCTACCCTCGGAATACAGGGGAATTTGCAGACTTTCTGAAGCAAACAAAATGCGACCAGCTCCACCCCACACCGAACCTCATGATTGCCCCATAGACTTGCTCCCAGGTGCACCTATACCTTTCGGAAACATCTACCCTTTGGCAGGTCCTGAATTAAAAGCCCTTCAGGGATTACATAGAAGAAAATTGGCGTAAGGGGTTCTCATCGCCCATCTTCCTCCACCAGCGGGGGCTCCCATATTCATTTGTTAAAAAGAAGGACGGTTCCTTAAGACATTTTGTATTGATTACAGAGAACTTAATAAGTTACCTTCAAAAACCGTTATCCCTCTACCATGATCCCTGTGCTACTCGGAGATGAGGCTAAGAGAGAACCAACTCTACAGTAAGATTGAAAAATGTGAATTTCATCAGACCCAAGATCCAATTCCTCTGGTTCTTGGTTATATAATTTCACACTCTGGTCTACAGATGGACTCTAGTAAGATCAGCAATAATAGACTGGCCTTCTCCAGAAACATAAAAGATGTCCAACGTTTCATAGGTTTTGCAATTCTTTAGACGCTTCATCAAGAATTTCTCGGAAATAATTTCTCCCACATCACAAGTTGACTAAGAAGAAATATGCTTTTGTTTGGTCTCCTCAAGCACAAGAATCCTTCTCTCTTCTAAAGTGCAAGTTCACTACAATATGCACCCCATGTATTTGTTCATCCTGAACAGAACTCGCCTTCATTGTGGAAGTGGATGCTTCCGACTGTGCGTTGTAGGGGCTATTCTGTCTAAGAGACGTGGTGACAAGAGTGTAACTAAATCCTTGTGCATTTTTATCCCGACGTTTTATCTCATTCTGCCTGAGCAGAATTATGATTGTGGGAATAAAGAACTGTTAGCTATTGTTGCAGCCTTTAAGAATGGAGACATCATCTTCATGGAACTCTCACCGCAAATAATTGTTATTACTGATCACCCGTAATCGGAATACGTGTAGACAGCCAAAGTGTCTATTCTCTCGCCAAGCTCGTTGGAGTATCTTTTCTTAATCAATTCAACTTTGTTATCTGTACAGGCCTGGATCCCGTCTATGGCATGGCGGATGCTCTATCAAGAATGGTTCTGCAAGGATTCCGACTACCTAACTAGTCGCTTAGACCAATTGTTCCTGATTCTAATGAGGAGGGAGTAATCCATAATAAAGACTTGCTTAAAGAGATAAGAGAGGCACTATGACACCGACTCCCTACTGTCCCAACCTCCTGATGATGGACAATTGGTTCGGTACTAAGAACAAGATGTGGATCCATAAGCAGCAGCTCTTATTTACCGATAAACAGTGAGATCTGAAGATTCTGAGCTAGCCCAGGATTCCAAGATTGCCGGTCACAAAGGAGTGAAGAAGAACGCAAGAATTTTATCCCGATTCTTCTGGTGGCCCATTTATCTACAGGATGTGAAAGAGTATGTAGAATCTTGTGACATCTGTGCTAGATGCAAGACTCCACGTTCTTCACCCTCGGGTCTTCTACAGCCTTTGCCGGTCCCCTCTCGCCCATGGTGTTCGATTTCCGATGGACTTCATTGTGGATCTACCTAACCTCTATGGGAAGAATATACTATTCTCGTGGTAGTTGACCGGCTCACCACTAGGCTGCTCATTTCATCCCATGTAATGGTCTCCTCTGCTAAAGACACTGCGGATTGAATTACTCAGAATGTGTTTGCCTTCATGGGAGTCCCTGATGAGGTTGTCTGGATACGTGGGGTGCAATTTACATCAAAATTTTGACGGTTGTTTTTGCTAAGCACCTGGACATCGATATCAATCAAATCATCCGGGCCCTTCCACCAAAAATATATTGGACAGACTGAACTGCACAAATTCAGACCCTGGAACGAGTTACTTGCGATGGTATATTTGTCACCTACAATATGGAATGGGTTGATCATGCTTCTGTGCTGAATTTTCATACAACCAATTCCCAAAATGCCTACACCAAACAGACTCCCTTCTTTGCAAATTTGGGGGATACACATCCAAGTATTCTTTACTAAAATTCCCTGCTGTTCCAACTATTCCAGCTGCCTGCGGAAAGGATCTCTGCATTACAGCAAAATTTTACAAACTACTTAAAGGAAACGCTAGAGAGGGCTCAAGAAAACTTCAAAAATGGCAAGATAGACGGAGTAGGCCAGCACAACTTTTAAGGTGGGTGGCATATAGGGTATGGCTTTCTACGAGAATTTGAAAACTTAGAGTTCCTTCACCAAAATTGTGACAGATACGTTTGTTGTAGGCCGCTTATAGGATTTTCATGATAATACAGTCCAGTAGCTGTTCGCTCAAAGCTCCCATCATTATATGAAGATCCATCCTGTTTTTCCATGTGTCTACATACTAAAGCCTGCTGTGCCCAATCCCTTTTCCGGGAGTGTTGCTCCTCCTCATTGATGCAGATGGAGATTGATGGGCTAAAGAATCAGTTTGTTGTGGAGCAAATTCTACGACTCAAGAATTTTCAGGAAACCAGCTCACAATACCTCATTCAAGGTGGCAAGGTTATGGGGCCCGAAGAAAAAATTCGTGGGAACCCCCCCAGTGAGTAACATCAATGTCATAGATGATAAAAACAATTTCATCAGAGACATCCGGAGAGACCGAGTCAGGTATCGTCCAAGAGGCCGCCTGTTGAGTGGGATGTAATGTCAGGAATCTCCTGCTATGACTTGGATCTTGTAGGTTTACTGTGTTTGCCCTTAAGTTTGCCCTCAGTCAAGATGGTGGATCGTGTTCAGCTGGGTGCCTATTTGTTAACTGTTTCCTGTTTGTCAGCATTTATAATCTCCTCAGCCTGTTGCTCATTGATTGAGTATTGTGTTTAAGCCTCATGCTGTGCAGTCATCTAGCCTGGAACTTTGCATTCCCGTTCTTAGTTCCTCACCTTTGCGGTATTACCCTGCAAACTTCCTGATACCTACGTGTCATTTCTTCTGTATGGTGCTTCCTCCTGACTTTGCCTAGGATCCAGTTACATCTCATGCTGCCTCACTGTTCCAGTCTGCATTGGTCTTCGCTGTGTTCAAGCCTGTCCTAGCCATTGGAGATTCAGCTGTATCTACTAGTATCGTGACATATTGTCCATTTCAGTCAGACTGGGAAAGTCTTCTAGGGAAAACATGCAGGCCATCAAGGATGCCCTGAGGAGAGCAGGGTTTACCTCAACCCTAAGAAATGTGCGGTGGTAATGGAGGAGGCCAAGTACTTGGGGTACATTGTGTGTGAAAGGGGCTTAATCAAACCGCCAGTTCAACTAAAGGTTGAAGCATCACAGGGTGGCCACGCCCTCCCACAAAAAAGCAGGGGGTAAGGGCATTTTTGTGATTGTAGCGGTACTACCGCCAGGTTTGTGCCGGGAGACTTTGCACACAATGGGCGCCCCCCTCTAACCAATCTCACAAAAAGGGTCCCAGTATGTGATGGTAGTGGTCTCACGGGGATGAAAAGACTTTTGTGAACTGAAGCGGGCCTTGTGTAACCAACCAGTCCTGCAGACTATCCCGAAACTTCGCCTAAGGAGTCATAAGTAACAGACTGATGCGTCTGATGTAGGGCTTGGTGCAGTACTGTCCCAGGACATAAATGGTGATGAACACCAGTAATGTATCTTAGTCGCAAACTGATCCCGGCAGAGAAAAACTACTCCATTGTGGGGAGAAGGCAGTGCTAGCAATCAAGTTGGCAGGCGTTGGCGTTGGACGCATTTCAGATATTTATGGACTGGGGTAGTCGGTTCACCCCACTAGTCTTGCTGATCATGTGCCATTAAAGTGGATGCATGCTGGTTTCTGCCATTGACATGGATTTTGCCTTCAAGTTTGAGCATAGGCCTGGTAAACTGCATTTTTTGGGGGGGGGGGGGAATGCCCAGGGCGTTGTCAAGGGTGGCATTTTGTCTGGTGAGCGAAAGAAAGTGCCCAGCCCTCGGCTTTGGGCCAGAGGGGGGGGGTGGGTATGTGAAAAAGCACATGGCCTTGTCATAGAGGGCGATATGTGCCACCGCCACATTAGGGCCTGCGTGGAGTGAGCAGAGAAGATAGGTACTGCAACTTTAGGTTGCAGACAATTTGTATATTTTTTCATACTTGCTTTAAGCAGTGATTCCGGGTCTGGCTTTTAACTGGAGCTGTCTTTAGTGCTGGGTGGGGACTTGCTCCCACATTATCTCACCCCATGGTTTTCCTTGGCCTGATAAAGCCAGAGGGGTCAGTGTCCCTGGGTGTGGTACCGCCACTCCAAGCGAGGAAGTGTGAGAGGAAGGATCCTCCATGTACAAGCTCTCTGAGAGCTGGACTTATATCCTGTGTACGTGCTGCTACGTTTGTCTATGGTGTGCTTGGTGGGGGGAGCCAATTGTTATCTGTCAGCAACACTAGGTTGCTGACAGCTGTATATAGCATGGCTGATAGCCAGCCGTTACGGGTTGGCTTCCCCGGAACAGCTGCAGATGGGTGGGTGGCTTTCCCGCATCCCAGGTCTCCAGGTTCCATGTCGGGTTTTGGGCCAGTCTCGGGATGGCTATAAAAAGCCTGTCTTTCCAGGTGATCGGGGGGCGTGGCCTGCCATCTGCAGTTTAGAGTGGCAGTGGAGCTTGCAGGAGGCTCTGGCCCCCGAGGCTTAGGGAAAGCTGGAACCCAGTAGGAGACTGGGTGAAATATAAGTGACGGTGTTGAGACACTGGACAATAGGTCCACTAATGTTAGAGAGGGTTCTCTACTTAAGTTTAGGTAGTGGCTAGACAGCCGAGGTTTTGTTGGGTTATTGTTTGTGTTTATCCTGAGCCTCAATAAAGCTGGCTGTGGCCAGGGTTAAACTGAAGCCTTGTGTCAGCAGATGTTGGTAATAACTGACAGATTATTACTGGTATGTATGTAGTAGTGCAAAGGAGATGTCATGGGAAGAAGGATATAATTGCGCATCAACAGATTGAAAGTTGCATCTGGTTGTTTCTTAAATGGGGTCTGTGTACAGAGAAAAAAAAATAGACCTAGGACTGAACCTTAAGGAACCCCAACAGTAAGAGGAATAGAAGAAGTAGAACTGACAAACGATAAACTGAACACGTTGTCAAAAAGTAGGAAGAAAAGTAAAAAAGAGCAGTGTCCCTGATGCCAATGGAATTAAGCATAACGAGATGGAGATGGTGACCAATAGAGTTACCTGGTACAGAAAGATCCAGAAGAAACATGAAACTTGGGCATCAGAGACGATTACAGACTTTAGTAAAAGCAGTTTCTGTAGCGTATGAGGTTGGAGAAGCGGGTAAACAGAGAGATAGTTGATGAGGCGCGATGCCAAGTGTTCCAGGAGTTTAAAGATAAAGGAGACATTTGAGAAAGATCAGTAACACAAGACAGGTCCAGCTTTTTTTTTTTTTACAGTAGGGTTTATGTAAGGATTTATGATAAAATTCTTGATGAAGGAAGAAAAGCAATAGCCAGTGAGAGAAAGTAGACAAGATGTGAGGGACTAGAGTTAGTAATACAGGTGTGATGGCTATAGAATTTTATCTGTTTATTCCAAAGGGCTAAAGCATCAAAGGAGATTTTGTAGACACTAATGAACCACAGTTACATATTGAATTATGGGAATAATTCATACACATATACCAATTCCATATTTGTGAACCTGGGAGCAAGATGAATGTCCACATGGGTCTCACTCCCTTCTCGGATAAAGGGATGGGGTTAGGGGGGAGATACAGAAACCATTTAGTAGGAACCTGGCCGTCAAACCGTGTTTGGTATCAGAAAGTAGCTGGGGTCCAGCCAGGTGCAAAGGTACAAGAGCCGCCTTTCTTGGACTTCTATGAGCAAAGTTATAACCCATCTTAGTTAAGCCCCACGGCCCAGGGGAGGACGGCATCAGACTATCCCAGAGGTGCAAGTGGGCAGGAGGGGCTGTGACCGGCTTAGAATAAGAGCATGTGCTGAACAACCGATGGTTGTTGTCTGCTGTATATCAGGAGGAACCAGGATTTTGCTTGCATCACACACCCCCATGTGGCTGCACAGCGCCAAAGCTAACCTCAGGTATGGACTTACTTTGTCTGCTAATATCTTTTTTGTAACTCGATAATTGTAACTGCATATCCAACTTTTATATATCTGTATTTATTGTATGTAGTGTCTTGGCTACTGTGCCCTTAAAGCATTTAAATATTCAAACTTAATTTCGGGCTATTCTTTTATCTCAATCATGAATCCATATGTCGGTGTTCTCAGTTTAACATTATACGCTACCAGGGCTGTTTTCTGGCTTGATATAATGGGGTTTATATCTAATGAGGAACTGGTAGTAGTCTACTGGGCTGGTTGAGTCCTGTTACACTGGTGCAAGTGAAAAGAGGTCTCAGCCTATCAGGATTGTGGGCGAATGTTGTGCCAAGACATTGGTTGTGTGGACTCTCCTCTATCACTCCTCATGCCTCACTGTTCCTGAATGGACAGGGGGTGTCAGTGAAATGGTATTCAGCTGACCTTATCTACCCTTAAGGGGTGCAAAATGTCACATATATGTCACATATCAGGTCACATGTCAGACTGCGGCCAGAGGCTTCTGACACATTGTCCAATGAACAAGGCCTGTTCATGACAGCAGATAATAGGGTGAGAAGAAGAAAGGAGCCTGGAGACTTCATCTGTTGTTGATAAGTCAAATGCTCACAGTGAAGTAGAGTAAGTGTTGGACGAAAGGGGATGGATACCACTTGATGACTGTGATATAGTTTTTTGCAAAACTATATGAATTTTAACTTTGAAATAAGTGGTCAAGTCTTCAGCACAGAGGTTTCTAATTGAAGTGTGCATTTTAGGCCTGAGGTCAGAGCAGAAAGTATGTTGTTCTAAGTTTTTTGTATTAATAATAAAGCGGAGATCAAGGAAATAAAATAGGCTTGTTAAAATTGTAAAGGGCAGTGTGGTAAGCTATTAGCATGAATTTGTAATGGAGGAAATCTGTGGAAACATTCCGGCTCAGACTGGCCCACAGGGGAATAGGAGAAATCCCCTTAGGTCCCTGAGCATGGACGACCTGGAGTTTCTTTTGAACTGCAGCTACATCCTTGGGAAAAGCATAAAGCTAAAGAGAAAGAGACAAAAAGCAAGAAGCAGAGTATAACAGACATGTACAGTAATTGTAGAGTAGGCCCCAGAATCATCTCCACTGCCTGACTCATAATTAACTCCACTGGTGGCCCCATAATGAAATTCCACTGGTGGGCCCTAGGCACCACAGTCCAACACTAGATACATTCGACTTTCTAAGCAGACATTTGGCACACTGACACCAATGCTGAAAATGAGTCTGAGGTATGGGTCAAGGTCTCCCAATGAGTGTGACAGGAGGATCAGTTTTTAAAAGGTGTAGCTTCATCCATGGTGGTTTCAACAGTTTCCTTATAATTTTTGGCGGCCAGATTGAGACAGGAGAAGGAAGAAACAGTGCTTTTTTCCTGGCAAGGTTGAGAATTGTGGATACTACAAAAGAGAAGGTTGTGACTGGAGAGAAAGTTGCTAGCTGAGCAGAGCCTATTGAAGAACAAATCAAATGAATTCCTATGGCTGTGCATGGGAGAATCAACAAGTTGTGAGATGCTAAGTGAGAGTTACAGAAAAACAAATGGAGTAATCAGATTGTCACCTATATAAGTAGGTATATTATAAGACTTAAAATTAGGAAGGTGCCAAAAAAGCGATCAAAAAACAGTTGGGGTCGGCCCATGGGAAGACAATTTCCACTCTCAGGAAAAATAGGCGGTATCCGTACACTACAATTTTGCTCCACTGGGGAACCTCTTTTAACTAGTCTTGCAGTATAACCAGTCTTTCCATATGCCATATATTGACAGGTCTTTTCTTTGTACTTTTGGAAATTCTTCAATCTCTGAGTGCCAATTTTCAAAGTGTAATAAGAAGGTTGGTAGTTGATTAGCCCAGGAGGTGGACTTGTCTCTGAGTGTCCAGAAGTAGACGTATCGCTCTGAGGTTGGACGTTGAGGAATATTACAAGGACAGTTGATATGTTTGTGGTCAAAGATGTATAATAAAGCTACAAATGTCTTTCACCCAACAAAAATGGTCTCCTGTGTGTATCTATTCTGAAGTGGGGTGGGGGGTGATAGCTTAGTCTGGGTGGTTTTGGACTCCAGTTAGTCAGTGCAGAAGATGTGGTAACAGCTAATAAGAGGAAGCACAAGGCTTTATAACATATAGATACCTGTTACACATCCACAGCCATTGGTGTTGATTTATGAGTTATGTGTTTCTTTAAGGGTTAAGAAGACTAGAACGGTAGCCTGATGATACAGCATGGGTAAATGATGCAATATAGTGAGGTGTAAAAGTGGTGCTAAACATGAGCTTAGCATCAGATTTATCTCCTCTGTCAATATGGAAGCTTGGCTTGGCACATTGTTTATGTGTATTTCAATGGGAGAAGGGGAATAAACAGGGGACAAAGAGAGGAGTCTTCCAGTGACTTATCTCTTTCCTGAAGGTAGGGTGATGCAAGTATAAATCTAATATGCTGATACTATGTTTGCTATTTAAGAGATTGTTGGCTCCCATATGCATTTAGTCAATGGTCCCCCCAAGAAGATATGTGGGCGCAGTAAAGTAAACTGAATGAAGAGATATTGACTGAAGGGAACATTGTCCAGAAAAAAAAGTGAATGTGTATAAGAATTCAGATGTAGATTTCAATGGATGAGATATAAAAACCATCTACACAAAATCCACAAAGTATAGGGTATGTGGTAGATTTTCTCATCCTCACTATGTCCTAAGATCAGAACTGATTTTTTTTCTGGATCATATAAATGGATTTTTGAACATACTCCAGTCTCACTAAAGCAGAATCTAAGTTCAAAATCCCTAAATGCCCTAAATCCATGGCCCATGCCTGGCCCACCCAACCTATACAGAATGATCAGGATCCTGTTTTATGGATAACTACTGAATAGATTTACCTGTTGTATAGAAATTTTTTATTTTATTAATAGTTGTTGCTGAAGCTACATTCACCCCATGAGGTCTCATCAGCTGAGACATTATCACCAGATTCCATAGAGGCTTTAAGTCTTTAGGGTTTCATCTGCAGCCAATAAGAAGCAGAACCTCAGCCATTGTCTTGGATCACATCCCTTCATTGTCCTCAGCTCGGCCGCACTTGTGTGAGTACAAACAGTGATCTCTTATTATTAATGAACTCTGATAAAGATCCTCTCTGATGGTGCTGATTGAATTGGGGTTCTTGTATGGGTGATATGGTTCTTGTGTTAGCTATAGAGAATTTATGTGATCCCGGTGTATGATTGTATTAAGGGGTCATTGATGATACGGTCCTAGTATTAGCTATAGAGAATTGTGTTACCTCGGTGTATGATTGTATGGAGGAGTCAATGATGATACGGTCCTAGTGTAGCTATGGTGAATTGTGTGGCCCTGATTTATAATTGTATGGAGGGGTCCTTGATGATACGATCCTAGTGTTAGCTATGGAGAATTGTGGGGCCCCACTGTATGATTGTATGGAGGGGACATTGATGATAAGGACCTATTGTTGGCTATGGAGGACTTTGAGACCTCAGTGTTTGATTGTATGGAGGAGTAGCTGATAATATTGTTCCTAGTGTTAGCTATGGAGGATTGTGTGGAGGGCTCATTGAATGTTCTCTGTTTGCTTCTGAATAGAAAATAATTTAGTGAGACTTGATTGTATCTGGGTTTATGTCAAAGCCTCTTTGTCTGCTCTGTTTACCAACTGCTAAATAATGCTGATATATGGTGGTTAAATAAAATGTGGTTAAATAAAATGTTTTATTTTTAAGAAGTAGAAAAAAATATTTGTATACCCTTATGTTCACAATGACAGGAAACAGCAGAGCTTTGCTTGATGGTGATATTACGGCTTTCTGTGTTATCTGCGCTTATCTCTTAACAAAAGCCATTGAAAAGTTATAAAAAAAAAAGTTGAGATAGTATTCTCTCTAGTGGCATCATGTTGTGGTATCTGTCAGGTTTAGCTCTACGTCACATGTATCCCCTCTCCTTTCTTGTCTTCTCCTCTTGTCTTTTTTCCTTTCTACTATGTTACTTTCAGTAGCTGGGGGAGATGGGGAACTCTATTATATGAAGATAGGAACAGATTTAGCAGGAGAATAGAATTAAAAAAAGATAACAGTGGTCAATAAGGTCTCATGTTTGCCACTGTGTTGTTGTTTCTTCATTATTCTTGCAGTTTTGTTACAGGGGAGACATGACTATTAAATATGTTTTTACTGGAGGAACTTTGCTGCCAATAACTACATCAAACAAACGCTACAATTCATGGCAATACATTCACAGTTTTTCCTGCATTTCAGAACAAACCAATAATAAAAAATACGAAGCAAGATTCTTGTGATGTTGTGTGAGGAGTTGACATGGGGAGAGCAGAGAAGAAGGTCCTGTGAGAAGTGGAGATTGCATGAGGAGAATCTGGAGACTAAAGCAGAGATGTATGGAGGGGAGAGGTTATGGAGAGCAGAGCTGGGACAATGTATTCTCGTGCCCTAGGCAAATAAGGCACAAAGCGCCCCCCAAATGGAAAATTCAGCCCACTCCATGCCTCCTTGTGCTCCCTTTTCTGCCTGGGAGAAAATGGCGTCCTAGGCGGTCGCCTACCTTTGCCTACCCATCGTCCCGGCCCTGATGGAGAGCCTTGCAGGTGATGGTTAGAAACTTGAGCTGGATTTTCTTGGCAATGGGCAGTCAGTGAAGGGATTGGCAGAGGGGAGAGGCAGAGGCGTAACAAGGAGAGAGATGGATAGAACAGGCAGCGGAGTTGTGGATAGTTTGGAGGGGAGCATGAGTTATAGATGGCAGGCCACAGAGGAATATGTTGTAATAGTCTAGGCAGGAGATTACAAGGGCATGGAAAAGCATTTTTGTACTACCAACGTTAAGGAATAAGCGTATTTGAGAGATATTTTTCAGGTGGAGGCGGCAGGCAGAGGTGAGGGCTTGAATGTGGGGTTTTAAAGACAGAGGGGAGTCAAAGGTTAATATAATCTGGGAGGGAATGTATAAGATAAATTAAATGTGATTCAAAATTGAGGAGCGGAAGAGAGAGTTAAAATGGGCATAGGGAAAAAAGAGAGGAGCGCAA
Organism: Phyllomedusa bahiana; assembly: GCA_025379985.1. Lineage (NCBI taxonomy): Eukaryota > Metazoa > Chordata > Amphibia > Anura > Hylidae > Phyllomedusa > Phyllomedusa bahiana. The sequence goes on along the minus strand of JAODAL010028367.1, from coordinate 34,023 downwards.
AACCAATCTACCATAAACTTCGGCGTTAAAGAAACCAGGGGATGGAAAGTCAGAAGCTGGGATTAAGACCAATAAAATGAAATAACAATGGGAAATAAAATAAAAAATGTAATAGAGAACATAAGGTACCTATACCAAAAGTGGTGAGAGATGTGCTAGAGTAGACGAGCACTACGTCTATGGTGTACTCAACCCAAGAGGAGAACAGTGTTAGCACTACATATTCCGGCATGCTGCACCTCCTACACACACTGCATTCCTCTTCTGGCTTGAGCAAACTACAGACATGGTCCCCTCTCTCTCTCTCTTTTTTTTCTCCCTATGCTTCCCAGATGTAATTAGAAGAGGATCACCACTGGCTAAAACGTCTCTCTCTGCATTTACCACATTGGATTTGCGTGTTGTTCTCTGTATACCTTATGGAATCAGTTTTATTGGAGAGCTATGCTATTTGTATTGTCTCCACAATTCAAGTAAATAAATATCTATTTGATTTTGAACCGTTATATGGATTGCCATGGATTCTCTACCTACACTAGATTTTGTAATTGCAAACCATTACACTGAACACCCAGTCACAAAAAAACGTAGTGCAGATCCTGACTCTACCCTGGATACCTGTGACTTATGTGAAATTGCTTACCAGACAACTATATCAAACACCTTTGGGAAACACTAACAGGTCTTTGGCCATCTTAACAGACATACTAGCCTCCTTCTGCTTCAATTCAGGACGATGATTGGGATGCTCTTTTTTGAGATTGTCACATTCGGAGCTGTAGTAGGTGTTCCCAAAATTAACATGAACAGTATAAGATGATTACTTGTGAAAATTGTACAATAACTGACAGAACACTGACTCTTCATGGTCAAAAAGTGAAAGTAACCATTAATGTCTTGGAAACAGCTCTAATTTGTCAGATTTGATTGTAGTTTTATCGGATGTGCTGGTGATGGGAACTTTTTTTTATTCATATATTATTTTTGTAGGAAATGGAGAAAAACAATGCCACCACAATTCTCCTCGTTGGATTTCCGGGCCTCCATAGTGCAAGGATATTGTTATTTCTTCTCATTTTGATCATTTTCCTTACAACTATCTGTGGGAACCTCTTGGTCATGTCTCTGGTGTCCTACAGCCGGAACCTCCACACCCCCCATGTACTTCTTCTTGACACAACTCACCATATCAGACATCATGATAACCTCAGATATTGTCCCCAACATGCTCCATATGATCCTGAACAATGGCTCCTCTATGTCCATCCCACAATGTCTCACACACTTCTTTTTCTTTGGTTATTCTGAATCCTTAGAATGTCTTCTGCTGACAGTGATGTCCTATGATAGGTATCTGGCCATATGTCATCCTCTACACTATGGTTCTATAATAAATCCTGTGCTTTGCCTAAAACTGATCATCATGTCCTAGATATTAGGTTTTTCTGTATCTCTGCTTATAACAGCTCATGTATTCAAGCTTCAGTTCTGCCGGTCCGATGTCATTGATAATTTCTTCTGTGACTTTGATCCTTTATTGAGACTATCTTGTTCTAACATATGGAGGACTAAGATCTTATCTACCATCCTAAGCTTTTCAATAACTGTGAGCCCATTCCTGATAGTGGTCGTCTCTTATGCTTACATTGTCCACACAATCCTCAGGATCCAGTCCATGAGCCACAGGTGCAAAGCCTTCTCCACCTGTGGCTCCCACCTGGCAGTGGTCTCCATGTCTTACGGTATCTTAGTTTCTATATATGTAAACCCCAACAAGGGAAAATCGGTTGCTTTACATAAAATTCAGTCTCTGTCATACACTGTGCTGACTCTCTCAATTAACGCTGTAATTTACTGCCTAAGAAATAGAGACATCAAGGAAGCCTTAAAAAAAGTTTTTTTTTTTTAATGGAAAGGATATACAGTAGCTGTTTTGCCAGGTTTTATGAATACAGGTTCTGGATAAGGCTTTAAAGAAAACCAGTCTATAAGAAAATAACACAATTTTATTTACAATAGTCCCATATTAAATCAAGTATGATAGAATGATAATAACATAAATTGATTACAGAAAATAGTGTTATATTATATACACTTGAAAAATAGTGATTTACAAGGGTTTAATAATTGCGGCATCACCTGGGGGGTTTGCATCATCGTCTCCAGAATGTTTCATCCATTGAGAAACGGAATGGTGAGGACAGAGAACCACAGAGACAACTACACCATGTAAACATCATTACAAAGGTCCAGGCTTCCGAAGTCACCCCCCATTTCATGACTTTATATATATTATTTAAACAAAATGGCAGACACACCTAATGTTGTGTCAGCTTAAAATGCACAGGTGTTATTTGTGTATCTTTCTCACACCCTGAAGTTGGCAGTTCAAAATTTGAATTAAAATACAGAAAAACATCTCTCTAGACAAGATGCTAAGCCAAAAGCATACATTAAGTCAAGCCTTTTCAACCAAAGACAAAAGAAAGTAACACTTATGTGTACAATTGTAGAATAACTGAACAGGAGTTGTGAGGAACATGACAAAATCCCCCCCCCCCCCCAGGTTCTAACAAATTCACCCAGTTATTGCAGAATGTCACCCAAGCTCCCCCATGGCTCAACACGTCACTGAGGAAGCAATCAATTAAGCAAAAGGCGTGTGTCCTCAATTTACATGCAAGGCCTTACTGCTCCCAACCCAAATAGGAGATCATCCCAGCAGTGAGTCTGAGCCTCAAAAGATTCCTCAGTAAATTTGGTTAGCACCTGGCCAGGGCTGGGAAGATATGTGCTTCCAGAGACCAACCATCAAAGAAAGATGAGCAGACAGCCAGTGCCGAAATTTCATAAAGAATTATGGAATAACGGCATGTCATAGACACCTCAGTTTCATATTTTTAAATATGATTCATCTCACATGCATAGCTGTCACTGTTGCATTTGTAGGAGCCATGTACAGGCAGAGGCGGATGAAGTGGTACAAGGAATAGAGCAGCAACCCTGTGTTTGGTACCCAGTCATAGTTGGCTTGATTCTGTCCCATGTCCCTGCCTGTTTATGATCCTTTTTGTGCGCAAATTCAAAAACAGCATGGCCCAGGAGAGAGGAGAGTGTAGACTGTCCCAGGAGCATGAGAGGGTGTAATAGGGGATGTGAAGGGGGTGTGACGTGGGATGTCCCAGTACAATTATAAGTTGGAACCCAACTGGACTCAGGGTCATCTCCATTGGGTAAAGAGGTTACGATGAGCATATCGGAGCGTCCAGAATCAGCAGGCAGCATTCACCCCTTTGTATGCCAGCACAAGGCCAACCTAAGGTAAATAGATACATCTTGCTGCCTCTTTGTCTGTAACCATATCCATACCTTGCACCTCTGAGCAATATCTTTATAGTTATACTCCTATGTATGTATTGTTTGTCTAGTGCACCCCACAAGGTGATTACATTTATAAACTTTGATTCTGAGCTGATGTGTTGTTTTGATCGCCCCGATCTTATTTGTCCTTATTCTCGGTATCTAAAATATCACTCCCTGGGCTGATTTCTGGCTGTTATAAGTCTGTAATTGACCAGGCTTGTAACTAGCAAAAGAACTGGTTGCAGTCTACCGAGCTGGCAGAGTTCTGTTTCACCAGTGTGGGTAAACAGACCTCTACCAGCAATTCATGGTTGTGGGCATTCCTGTGCCCATGTAGACAGGGGTTAACTGTGAAACTCTATCTGGCTAAACTAACATACCTCTAGGGGGAGCACAATGTCACAAATACACCCCAAGTCAGGCCGTTGACCCTCGAGTGGCCACGGGCTTTTCCTGACAGGAGTATAAACAGACTTGTGACTTTGTACCAAAGAAAAAGGAGACATGATGTCAATAGAACTTTGAAATTCAAGCTTTGCATAAGTTAGGCTGTATTCTTGATGTCAGGAAGTCGGTTTAGTCACACTCTTGATTGGGTCCATGAATTCCTTTTTAAGATCCCTCCTGCCTTCAGTTCCTTGCTGGCAATAGTCTTGACTTTAACTGGTGCACTTATTCTCTGTAGTCTTGATTGGTTGCTGATTTTTGTGCCTGTCCCCTGACCTTCTTTACAGTTTTGTACCACGTTGCTCTCCCCGGCTTTTTACCCATCCTGTCTGAATTTCACTATTGTTTTTTCTGTTTTGTCTGTTCTGTGTTTACACATGCTCAGAGTAGGGACCACAGCCAAGTTGTCGCCGACCAACAATTCAAACGAAATTACCAACATCGGTGCAGGACTTGTTCCACAATCTCACGCAGACATTACTTCCAAAAATGTCCTTGTAAGGTCTGATTCTAGATAAGATCCTTACTAACCTGTCTACAGGCCTAACAATGTCTCTCTCAAGCCAGCATGCACACTCATTGGGCTCGGGTTTTTCCTTGGCCAATTTCTGTTAACCGGTTTTGGACAGGGTTGTCTTCTGACAACATCTGATGTTGCAGATAAATCATCTTTAACACCTCTGCTCTAAGCACGATGAGACAGCAGAGATCTCCCTCTGATTTTCACAGGTTTCAGTACCTGACGTAAACATCCACAGTTGTACTTCTGATTAGCAGGAAAGTTCCTGAGAGAGAGTAATAGTGTGTTTCTCCTGAAGCTTTGCTTATCTTCTCTCTCTGACACTCTGACTTACTCCCTCACAGACAGACAGAGCCAGCTAACAGAATGGCTACTTTTCTTTAACTATGCCTGTGTATTTAATCTGTCAGGTACTGCAAGACAGAAACAAAAACAGCAACACACACTCCTTGTGAAGCACTGTCGTTTCTAAATCACAGAACGATGTTAATTTCGATCACCTTTAAATGTTGCACTGAGAATGGTACAACTCACTTTAAGCTATATAGTATTAATTCTTTGGAATCCAGCATATAGCTGTCACTAGGTGAATGCAGAAGCAGGCTATAAATGTACCACAATCCAGCTGAGAAAATAGGTCATTGAAACAAAGGGTCTTCACCATAAAAAAGTGCTAAAGCTGGGGAATATGGTAGTTGCCGAAAATTCCTGAAAAATTGTATTTAAAATAGGTTTATTTGCTTTTTGCCACTAAAATTATCCACATTTAAAAAGTATACAAATGGTTAAAATATGAGAAGCTACACGTTCCTCCAACTCTCCTGGTCGGTTTCCTCAGGCTGTGAGTTTAAACTGGGTGGATTTTTATTAGCAGTCCCACACTGACGGCTGTATTTCTCTTATTATACTACTCATGAAATGACATATTACTCTTAATATAAACGTAAAAGTTTAATACATAAAACATGTTAAAAATATTAAAAACTAACAACACTAAACAATATCACTAATTAGAAAAAACATTTCAGAAAAACATACTGATTCTCACATAGAATATGCTTAATATATAAAAATTTAATTTAATAAATATATATGTGCACCTACATATACAAACAAAACTATCATGTCTCACCTTAATTGTCACAATATGTAACCATTAATATCCAAAGAAGACCATTTTTATAATTTAAGATATACTTTGTATGTAAATTCATCAATTAGATTTAAACAGCTGTATGTATGTTGATATTATTTTTTATAATGTTTTTATTTCTATTAAAAAAAAATCTGAAACAAATCTGGAAAAAAAATTCCAAAAAATGCAAAAAAACCCCCAAAAAAACTCACGGAGAATGGTGGGGGAGAGGGCACTCTGCTCCATGTGTGGTGGGGATGTTCCCTGCTCAAAAGCTTTTGGTTAGCAGTGCTGGAAGTGATCAAGGAGGCTACTGGGATCTCAATTCCTAACACTCCAGAGGCACTTCTCCTCTTTATGTTTCCCATGCCTGTCAGCAAATACAAAAAGTCTCTTCTTAAACATCTACTCCAAGCCGCTAAGACTGTAATTCCCCGGAGATGGAAGTCATCCTCCCCCCCATCACTGGAAGAGTGGTTTGCTGAAATTAATTTTGTGCAAAGAATGGAGGAATTGATGGCTCGAACTCCTGAACAGGCATACCTGTTCCGCAGAATACGGTTCAGCTAGATGTCCTTCAAGGACTCCCCCTTATACCTCTCTGCCATTTCCTGAGTAGCGATATGCTATTCATTTTCTGAACTAGTTCCTTCCCCCCCCCTTTTTTTTGTCGCTTTTTGTGTGTGCCTTATTTGTTTGTCCTATATGAGTGGGAGTGTTGTGTTGTGTTATACGTCATATGGTCTTCTGAGTGTTTATGTCCTTCTTTCATGTAGTCTTCGTGTACGCAACTTTTTGTAAAAGGGTTCTTATAGGGCCCTGAGGTCACTCAGGATTCTTCTCCTCCTCTTCTCCCCCTTTCTTTCTGCAGGGGAGGATGGATGGGGGGTGTAATTCGCGCCACTCTACTTTACTCATTGCAGATCTCGGCGGCTGCTAGTGTTCTGGTTGCTATGGCCTACTCTGATATTGGCGTTGTATCTCCTTTTACTTCTCAAATGTTCTTGGAAGTTTGATTTATTGCTACCTCTATGCTTTACATGTATACATATAGTATTTGCACAACGTTTGGAATAAGGGTCAAGTCTTGCTATGCACAAAAGCCCTCCTTCTTTTTTGCAAGATAGGAGCAATGGATATTCCCCACCGGGGGAGCAACCTTCCACTCCCCTCGATGCCTTGCCGGCTGGCGGGAGCATGTGGTTTTTTGTTTTTTTTGGAGGTTGTTTATGTTTTCTCTCTGCCCTGTGGAATCTCCATTGTTGTGGAACCTTCTTCTGGTATAAGAATTGAGAAACCTAATTGCCTTGCTTTTTAGTTTCATATTGCAGTTTCTCCTTGTAACAACCTAGGGCTTATGTACTACATAACTTATTGTTGACCAATTACTTGTGAGGTTTTGATGTGTTCTACCACTTATATTTTTCTCACCTTGACTGACATGTAAGCTGCGTAAATGTTTACTTTTCTCTTAATAAAAGCCTTTTGAAAATGAAAAAAAAAACAAAAAAAAAAAAAAATTAAAAAAACAAAAATAAATAAATAAAATTAAAATAAATATAAATTTTCAATCAACTAACTCGTGCGCTTCATTTAATCCATAAGGTGTCAATGAATGAAGCTTAAAAATCCCAAACATTTTGCCGGTACGTAACTGTTGAAATCTATTGGTGTCAGTTTCAGAAATTTGTTCTCTAGGCATAATGTGGTAAAACTTTGGATTTTTATCATGTTCCTCACTAATAGGGCGAGATAAACTATGTTATACAAATCCTTTTTTATGTCTATGTGCGCTTAACCGTTTTGATAACTTATTGGTGGTTCTCCCGACATATTGTTTTTCATATACACATTCTATCAAGTAGACTAAAAATGAAGAAGAACAAGTAAGACCAGATTGAAGCTGAGATTCCTTATTTGTAGCAGACGACTTCCAATTTTAATCTCCTGACAACATTTGCAAGTTGATTGTCCACATGCATTCATTCCTCTATTATTATTTATTCAGTCTTTTTTGGGAGATGTTGACTGGGTCTGGAGGGAGCAAGGATATTTTTTAAAGTTGGTGGTCTTCTATAAGTAATTTTTGGATTGGCTGGTAATAACAGAGCCAAAATGGGGTCCACTTTAAGGAGTCCCCAATGTTTTTGAAGTATATCTTTCAATGCTGAGAGTTAAATGTAGTAACAAAGTTATTTGTGTATGTCAAGGAATTTTTATATTTTTTAACTTGTTGTATACATTGTTCTTGGGATAGATTCCCTGCTCTGGATTGTGCCTTTACTATAAGGGATTGGGGAAAACCATTTTCAGAACATTTTTTGGAATTTTTTTTTTTTAGATTGTTCTTCATAATGTTTCACTGAGGTGCAATTCTTTCTTATCCTCCGGAACTGACTAAAAGGGATTTTTCTTTTCCATTTAGAATAATGGTTGATTGAATAATGTAAATATGAATTCGAGTCTACTTGTTTAAAGTGTATTTTAGTACATATAAGATTTTCATGATGAAAAATAGTGAGCTCAAGAAAATCTCCTCCTTTTTTATTGTCATAGTAAATTTTATGCCATATTTGCTTAAATTCAAATAAGTGAGGACATTTCAACTTCTTCAATAGTGCCTTTCCACACAAACAATAAATCATCAATGAATATTTTCCAAATAAGATTGTGATGACATAATAAGATCACTCTGGAGGAGGCCCATAAACAGGTTGGCATACGATGGGACAACATGGGTCCTCATTGCAGCGCCAACCTGCTGGTGGTAATGGGCTCCATCATAAGTGAAGTAATTATTATGCAGAATAAGTTCCAGTCCTATCAAAACATTTTTTTTTTTCCTTTGGAAAATTTGGGGTCTTGGTCTAAAAATAATTATATAGCCTTGTCCCCATTTTATGATCAATATTAGAATATAATGATTGGACATCCATGGTCAAGAAAAAATATTTTCACCATCCCATGGATGTCCTACTAACGGTCTAAAAACTGAATCACAGTCTTTGAGATAACTGTTTAGTTTTGTGACACATGGTTGTAAATTGAGATCTATGTAATTTGACATATTAGATAAGATGGAATTGATCCCGGAAACTATTGTTCTACCTGGTGGGTTGGTACTGTCCTTGTGTAGTTTAGGTAAATGATAAAAAAGGGGATAGTGTGCTCAATAGTCAGTGTAAACTTTTCTATTTTTAAAATAATCTCTTTTTCCAATGCTGTTTTTTTTTTTTTTAAAGTGTGAATTTTTTATTTAATTTTCCATATACTTCTGAATCCAAAAATGTGAAATAATATTCATTATTAGGAATATTACGAGTTTCTTTGTTATAATCTAAGAAATCCTGAAACACTATGTCGCTTCTTTATCCTCACTTCAAATTATTATTTGGTCCTTATCAGAAAGTGTTTTTATAGCTGTTTTTTTCTTTTTTAGTCAGATTAGTTTTTAAAGGAAGTTTGGGTACCAATGTTCTTAAATCGGATGAAACAAGATCTTGGAAGGCGGCCAAATAATATCCCTGAGACCATATTCAATAAAAGTTAGACTTCAATGTAATAGTTGGTGTAAATTCTTCTTGTTCAGAACTATTTAGAATAATTTTTTGACTAGATTATTTTTACGTTTTTGGATCTCAAAATATCGATTCAAAGTAAGTTTCTTGACATATTTTTTGTATATCCTGATAAACCATGAATTGGTTAATCATATTATTTGGGCAAAAATGTCATCATTTTTCAAGTAGGCTCGTCTCATATTTATCTAGAACATGTCTAGATAGATTGAAAATTTGTATAGTTTTATTCACCTCAGAGTTCTGTTCCTGAGAATTTGATTGTAATTCCGATGTCCCTAATCTATTAGCAATTTTTTGTTGTCTTTCTTGTCTTTTTTGGGTATTGTTTCTAATTCTCTGGGATTTTCCTCCTTCACCACCTCTTCATAGTATTTTCTTTTTCGGTCTGATAGTTCTAATCTGGGAATAATTATTTCTGCAACTTTGAGATTGTGTAATGGCTAGCCTCTCCCCTGTCAGCTTCTCTGACTGGACATATGGTTATCGCCCCTCCCCTGTCAGCTTCTCTGATTGGACATATGGTTACTGTCCATCCCCTGTCAGCTTCTCTGATTGGACATAAGGTTACCGCCCCTCCCCTGTCAGCTTCTCTGATTGGACATATGATTACAGTCTCTTCCCGGTCAGCTTCTCTGATTGGACATATGATTACAGTCCCTCCCCTGTCAGCTTCTCTAATTGGACAGATGGTTACAACCACTCCCCTGTTGGCTACTCTGATTGGACAGAAGATTGATTTTTAGAACTGGCTCTAGAGCGTGTTAACCCTGTAAACGACCTCATAATAACCTGTTTAAGAGAAATCTTGACTCAATGTATAATGGGAACTGTAGTCTGCTATCCACACAAGCTGCTGCTTAAGCCGAGCCCACTCCCTGGGCTGAGGAGGAGCAAATAGGGTGCAGCAGTGTGACTAATATGTCAATGATACCTGTTTTCCATGTTGGATTAGTGTTGTACTGTTGACTCTGCACCCCTCTTTCTAGGTTCTTCTTTAAATGCTGGAATACCCTTTTAACAATTTTAAAAATATGTTACAATTTCAACTGTATTATGATGCCACAGCAATTATAGAGCAATATTTGACAAGATTAACTAAACATCAAACTTATCCTTTCTGTGTTTAAATTTTAGTCCTATCTTAGCCCATCAAGACTGTGCCAAAGTAAACCCAGTGATTTAGGAAGTTGTCATGCAAATAGAATAGATTTAACTTTGCACAGCTCACCAACTCCACATGAACACGGACACCAAGCAATAATCTCCTCCGGGGTGTTCGGATCCAGTCCCAGGCAAGAAACAAAGCAGACAATCCAAAGTCAAAAGGTGTATAATCCAACACACCCTAAGGTGAGATAAATGTTAAAAGTTCAAAATGTTATTATTATTTATTATTTAAAATTTAAATTAGAAAAAAGAGCAATTAAAAACCCCCCTCTGCATGGGGCGGGAAAGGAAACCCTAGTTTTTTGGATAAGCCCTTTTTCAGGGGCATGGTTTTTAAATAAAAACATTTAAAACTTTTAAAAGCAGAAAAAACCCCAAAATGCACATTTCCTAGGAGGGGAAAGGGGGGCCATTTCCCATTTTAAATTATAGGGTGGGCTTTGTGGATTACCCCAGCACGTTAATCACTCGGGTTTTGGGGAAAGTTTGCGGCTCCCTGGGGACTAAATTGCATTTTCTGAGTGGATTATTTCCCTTTTTTTAAAAATTTATTAGGGTTTTATTTTTTCAAAAAAGTATAGCCAAACAGCTAAAACGGGGAAAAAAGACATTTACTTGCGTTAGAAATGGGAAAAAACGTTTTGCCTTTCCGTCAGCCCAAAAGGGTTGGGTTTAGATAAAATTAAATCTTGCGTTCCCTTTGTATAGCTTTCTCCTTCACTTTTTGGGAAAGATCACGTCGGGGCTTTTCAGGTGGCAGGGGGGGCAGAGGGCGCAGCGCGGGGAGTTTCGAGGGGGGCCCCCTTTCCCCCTTTTTTAAGGGCGTGCTCTGTTTAAGCCAAAAACCTGCAAATTTTTACGATAAAAGGGTTAGTAAAATTTTCATTCAAAAAATTTTGCTTTGAGGTCCCCGAGCGTTTTTTCATTCCTTTTGGGGAAAACCATTGTGTTTGGGTCATATTTTCCAACCCGGGGCTTCAGTCTTAAAGACAGGGTTTAAAAATTGTTGACCCTTTCATTTTACCCTTACTTCCCAAAAATAACCATCTGAGTTGCAACATGGGGGAAAATTTCCCAAAAGAAGTGTCGGGGGCCCATTACTTTCCCCAAATTTCTTTTGTTCGGTTTTTCCTAAATTAGATAAATTTCTAGTGGCCAATCTAATATTAGCCCTTTGTTCTTTTAAAACCTTATTTTGGCATACGAGTGGTCTGGCCTACGTGGGGCCTTTTCCCCACAGGGGCATTTTAAAAGAAAAAATGATTTTTTTTGAAATCCCCCATGTATATCCCTTTTTACATAAATCTTTTACCAGGGGGTAGGATGTGTTACTTGGGGACCTTTAATTTTTTGGAGCGGGAAATTTCTGACTTTTACACCCGGGGGATCGTTCCCTTTCTTTTGTGGGTTTAAGAAAAATTGTTTATTTGGTACTTTAGTTTTTTATAGTATGGAAGATGCATACAAATGAAACGCCTCTTCTGTAAAAAAACGGGGTTTATCCAAAAATTAGGCTCCCATATTTATTTTTGGGAGGGTAAAAGACATGCCAATGTTTAAGGATATCTTTTTTATTTTGTACTGGTCTATCGAATGTATGTTTGTACGGGAGATTAACCTTTTTTTTCTGCACTTTTTGTTTTTGAATTAAAGTTTTTACGATTTTTTTCCTACCCCCCCTAGTATTTTTTGCATTTTTTCCCCTTTATGTAGCCCTGTTTGTAAATTTTTAAATTTGGTTTGTTACTTTGTTGCCGTATAATTCCCCTTTTGAGCATATTCTTCTTTTTTCTAGGGAATTGTCCTATGGGTTTTATACCTTCAAAAAGGTTTTGGGGGGAGCATGGGGGACTATCCCATGGGAATATTAATTTTCTGCTGGTTTGACAAAACGGGTTAGTAGTAATTCCTTGTTCACTTTTTCTAACCTCCACTTAAAAGTATTTTTTTAGTGCCCTTTCCCTACATGAGCTGAAATTGGTTTAAAAAGGTTTGGTTATATTTTTAAGTTAACTTTAAAAATCTTTGGAGCTTTTTCTTCTGAAACTTTCCCATAGGGAAAAAATTTATGTAAATGACATATCTTTTCCAGGGCCTTTATTTGGGTCGGTATCCTATTGATTTTAAATTATATGTTTTTTTCTCTATAGGGCCAGAACAATTGAAATTACTTGGAGCTGCGGGGAAAACCCTTCGAGGTCCCCGGAAAGTGCAATTTATATTTTTTTTTCCCCCCAAATTTGAATTTAATTTTTTGTAAATTACTGTTTCTAGCATGTCATGGGGAAAAATTTAATGAAAGAATTGGTTAAATTTGGGGATCATCCCCAAGAGCCTTTTTGGGGGCCCTTGCATCCCTTTCCCGCCAGTGGGATATTGGAAAAATTTAAAGATTTAATATCCAGTGTACAGAAGAAACATGTTTAAATTGGTAACATTCCCCATGTATCGCGGGGAACTGCCCCGTGTCAGTGAGTGAGGCAATCCCTCTTTAAATATCTTTTGAAAAAAAATGAGTCAAGGTATGTGGCTAAGGTTCTAATAGTGACCCTTTTCCCTTGACGATAGGACGTCCCGGGGGGTTTAAAAGGGCGATTTTTTTTTGGATTTGGGGACAAAATTTCGGCGGGTTTCCTGGGATTATTTCAAATAAGCATATTTTTGATTTTATTAGTGATTAATCCCTTTTTTGTACCCCTTTCTTTTATTTAAAATTTTAAAATGTTTTAGCAAAATCTCTAGTGGGACCCCTTATTCAATTTCACATAAAAGTTGTTTTCTGCCCAATTTTTGATAAGCTTCCTGGATATTTTTTTCTTTGTCCTGTATTTTTAGGGGGCCCCTCCCTTGCCCGTTTTTTTAAATTACGTTGGATTTTTTTTTGGTTGTAATGTTCTATTGTTCTTTCTTCCTGGGGGAGGGGAGTTTTGTTAGGGCCTATTTTTTTTTAAAATTTTTTGCCCCATTGTTGTAGGATTTCTTCAGAACAAAATCTCGGGGGAAAACTTCATGATGCGTTACTAAAATTCTGGGTAAAAATTGACTTTTTTTAAAATTTTTTTCCCGGAAATCTCACATTTTTTATTGAAAAAAACGATCTGTATTATAAAAAAAACTTTTTTAAAACCGGATAGCCCTAAAAAGCTTAAAAAAAATCGACATTAAAGTCAAATGGTGAAATGTTTTGGACGGAGTGAAATTTAGTCCTTTTTTAAATGTTTAATTTTCCCTTCATGAAAATGAAAACCAACTTTAAGGCAAGCTGAAGCGCTGGGCTGGAAATGGCAAAAAAAACAAAGAGTTACCTCTACACCCCCCAAAGGAAAATTTGAACACCTGAGAAAAAAGAAATTGCTATGACGTTGCATGCTTCAACCCCTTTCAGAGTATGGGGAAAAGGGGAACGTATTTCCCCCGGGGGTTACGCAGCCCCTTTTCAACCTTTCCCCATGCAAAAACGAAAACTTAAATTTTCGTGGGCCCAAATGGGGATGAAAAAAAAACAAAAATACTTATGGAAATTATTTTTATTTTTAAACCCTTCCAAAAACCCCCAGAGCAAATTGAGAAAGTGAAAAAGGAGTTAAAAAAAGTGGATGATGAATATAAAAAAACGGTAAATGAAAAAACCCTTTTTAAACAAATCACCAAAGGAAAATGGTATACCCCAAAAAAAGGATAAAACTAAAAATTCAACTTTTACAAACCAAAATTTAAAAAATTTGAAAAAAGGGGTACCAAGGGCTATCTGTATTAAAAAGTTACATTGGTCAGAAGAACCCCTCCAAACAAAGATTTAAGAAAAGAGAGAAAAAAACCCAAATGGTCAAAATCAAACGGAAAACAGTGGCTGAAAAAAAAAGGGTTTAACCTGGGGGGCCCCTGAAAAGCAGTTAAGATCTTTAAAAACCCTTAAAAGGATCAAAAACCTCAGATTTTTTTAGAAGAAAAAAACCGCAATCAAAATTTCGGACCTTGGGGGAAAATTTTGGCAAAAAGGGGGCTTACAAAACAACGCATTGGAAAAGCAAAAAAGAAAAGAAACCGGAAAAAAAAGAAGTGTTGGCCATCAATTTATCTAACAAAAAAACTTTACAGGATCAGTGGGGATTTATTATTAAAGGACTAAAAATTTCCCCTTTCCGTTTAAAGACCCCTTTTCACCATTTGGGGCTTTAATTTTCGATTTTTTTTTAAAACTTGTAAGGGGTTCCGGTTTTAAAAAGTTTTTTTAAAAATACGAGTTTGTCTAATAAAAAATTTGAGATTTCCCAAAAAAATGTATAAAAAAGTCAAAATTTTTCCCCGGGGAAACAGGGAAGCATCATGGGTTTTCCCGAGATTGTTACTGAAGAAATTCCTACAACAATGGGGGCAAAATTAAAAAACATAGGGGATAACAATCTCATCCGCAGGGAAAAAAGAGAATGAACCCGTTACAAACAAAATAAATACCTCTAAAAAAAAAGAGGGAAAGGGGGGAGCCAAATAAATACGGACAAAGAAAAATTTTATCCAGGAAGCCCATTTTCACAATTGTCGATACAACGGGTTTTTGTTAAATTTAATAAGGATTTCCCCCTTGGATTTTGCTAAAACAAAATTTAAAAATTCTAAAAATTTAAAGGGGTAACAAAAAGGGGAAATTTTAATCCCCTAATAAAATAAAAATTTGCTTTTTTTGGGATTTTTCCTAGGATACCGTCCTTTTTTTGTCCCAAAGTCCACAAAAACGCTTTTAAAACCCTCCGGGGGCGTTTTTATCGTTTCAGGAATTTGGGTCACTTTTAGAACCGTTAGCCCCTTTCCCTTTATCATTTTTACAAAAGATAGTAAAAAGGGATGTGCACTCCCTCATTCACGGGGGCAGTTCCTGCGATCATGGGGAATGTTACCAATATTGAAAAAATGTTTTCTTCTGTACACTGGGGTATTAAAAACTTTATTCACCAAAAATCCCAATGGGGGAAAGGGTTTTCAGGCCGGGCCGAAGGCTTTGGGGGATGATCCCAAGTTTTTTTCCCAAAAATTTTTATTTAAAATTTCCCTGACATGCTTGAACAGTATTTAAAAAAAAAATTACTTCAAATTTTGGGAAGATATATATTGAGCTGCAAAGGGGGCCTCGATGGGGTTTTCCTGCAGCTCCAAGGGGTTTTTGTAATTTTGTTCATGGCCGCTATGGGAAAAAAAAATATATATTTAATCAAAAGGATTAAGAAAAAAGTAAAGGCCTTTGGTTTTTGGGTATGTCGATTTACATTTTTTATCATATGGGAAAGTTCAGAAAAAGAGCTCAAAGGTTCAAAAATTTGTTATCTTAATAGGGATACATCTTTAATCAATTTCTGCTCATGTAGGAAGGGGGCATATTTCAATATCTTGGGTGTGGGGTTAGAAAAAAAGTGAACAAGGAATTACTACTAACCTGTTTGTCAAACCCGGGAGAAAAGGGAAAAATTTTCTCCAAAAGGGATAGTCATCATGCTCCCCCAAAACCCTTTTGAGGTTTTAATTGGGAAAAAAAAATTCACTTTGGGAAAAAGAAAAAATATGCTCAAAAAGGGTGAAATTTTACTGGCAACAATGTAAAAAACTAATTGAAAAATTTACAAACGGGGCCAAAGGTTTGGGGAGACATGCCCAAAAAAAGCTAGGGAGATAGGGAGAAAAAGGGTCGGAAAACTTTATTACTTTAAAAAAAAAGTGCAAAGGGGAAAAAAAAGAAAAGGGGGTTTAATTTCATGTAATCAGTAATTTTGATAGACAAGTACAATAAAAAAAAAGAGTATTTCCCTTAAAAAAAATTGGGATGTTTGCATCAGGGTAATAAATTTTGGGAGCCTATTTATGGAAAAAAACCCCGTTTTGTTTACGAAAAGGTCGGGACTATTGGTTTGTCGGCAAAATGTCCAGTACTTAACAACTAAAAGTACCAAGTTTAAAAAATTTTTTTCAAACCAAAAAAAGAAGGGAACGTTCCCCTGCTGTCATTGTTTAGCATTGCAGGGTCAATTTAATTAAAAGGGCCCTATGGAAAAACATCCTACCAATTTTGGTTTGAAAGAAATTTTTGGGTTAAAAGGGGGGAAAACATGTGATTAAAAAAAAATTTATTTACTTTTAAAATGCCCGGGGTGGGACGGCCTTCGAGGCCAGAACCTCTCGTAGTTGCCCAAAAAACGGTTGAATGAAAATAAGTCTAATTTTTTAGGGTTGGCCACTTGAAATTTAAACTATTGAGGATAAAACAAGGGAAAAAAAAATTTTTGGGGGAAAATTGTGTCGTCGGGCACTTCTTGAATTTAACCATCATGTTTCGATCTCGATGGTGTTTTTTTGGAGGGGAAATAAGGGGAATGAAGGGGGCAACAAAGGAAACATGTCTGTTAAGACGTGGAAAAAACCCCTTTTGGGTATTTTGACCTTTAAAAACAATGGGTCCAATAAAGGAAAAGAAAAGAAAAAGGCCCCGGTTCAAAACATTTTTATGAATGAAGTTTTTCTTTCAATGTATGCGTATAAATTGCAGGTTTTGGCTTAGAGGCAGTTGAGAAAAAGGGAGGAGGGCTCTCGAACGTCCGCGCGGGTGCGGCCCCCTGCCCCCTGTTTCCCCTGAAGCTCCAGCGTGATCTCCAAGGGGGGTGAGAGGAGACGCTATAATATTCATTGGGAAGATTGAATTGTATCTACCAAAAATTTGGGGGTGCGGATTTTCATCGTTTTCTATTTCTAAGGAAGTAACATGTTTTTTTTTACGTTTTAGCTGTTTGGGGTATACTTGTTTGGGAAAAATAAAAACCCTTTATATTTTAATGGGAATTTTCCCTCCCCTATATGAAAGGAAACCCCCCCGGGACTTTTTACCCCTATGGAGGAATCTAGCAAGAGGAAATGTACAGACAATTTTTATGAAAAATTACTCAGAAAAAGCACAAACAATCTATTTGCATTAAGCAATACTGCATATGAATCAGATGAGAGTTTAACCTGAAAAAAAGTATAGCATAATCATAAACGTAATATATGCTTTTTAGAAAAAATTTAAAAAAGAAAATTTAATTTTTCAAAATTTTAACTTGAAGAGTATCTTGTATTTAATTCAAATATTCGGGAAAAATTTTAAATTTCCCGGTTTCGGGGGCTTTAAAATTTTATGGGCACTTAATATCGCTTTTTTATGTAACAATGAGTGTCTTGATCTACATTTAACCTGAAAAAAAATAAAAATAAAAACTTTGGACGGGGTAAAATTTCTGCTAAAAAACCCCGGGGGTTTAAACAAGGAGGGAGGGTGCCACCGCCTGTCCACACTGTTTAACCCCTTAGACGCCGCGGTAAAGATGGCCGCGCTGTCTAAAAGAATGAGAAATGGTGCCACGCACCATTCTTCCCTCCTATTGGAATCCCTGCAGTTATGCTGCTGACCATGGCAGCGGGGAGCCTTGTGAAAGCCTTGTGTGCCATTTTTGAAATTTTCCCCCCTTCCAGCCCAGGTAGGGAAATAGAGAAAAATGCCATCTTTTGTTTCAAACCCAAGGATTGTCTATGCAAAGGGATTAGGCTGTATTAACGATCATGCCCCCTAGTGGTGAAGGGCCCTAGGGGGACTCAATGTTAAAGTAAATAAATAAATAAATAAATAAAGTTTTAAAGTGTAAAAAAAAATATATATATATTAAAAGTTCAAATCCCCACCTCCTCCCTTCACCATTTTACAAATAAAAAATAAAATAATAAAAAGTGACACATATTTGGTATTGCCGCGTCCGGAAAAGTCCGATATGTACAATATAACATAATTTATCCCATGTGCTGAACACTGTAGAAGAAAAAAAAATTAAACACACGGCAAAATTGCGTTTTTTTGGTAATTTCACGTCCTATAAAAATTGGAATAAAAGTGATAAAAAAGTTGCATGCATTCCAAACTGCTAGCTATAAAAAGTGCACTTCAGCCGCAAAAAAGGCCCCTCACTGACGTCCGCAGGTGTTAGTACAAAAAAGTTATTAGACACACAAATTTAAAAAATAGAAAATGTTTGGATTTTTTTTACGGTACCAAAACATAACAGAAACCCTACATGTTTGGTATTGGTGGATGTGTATCAACCTGTAGAATACAGATAACACATCACTTTCACTGACGAATTAACTCTCTAAAAAAAAAAAAAAAAAACTTAAGCAAACATGGCGCAAGTACTTTTTTTTCACATTTTGCCCCATTTAGAATTTTTTTGCCGTTCCCCAGTATATTCTATAGTAATATGAATAACACCATTAGAAAGTTCATCTTGTCCCGCAAAATAAAAGCCCTCATGTGTCTATGTAGATGGAAAAATAAAAAAGTTATGGCTTTTAGAAGGCAAGGAGAATTTTTTTTTTGCCATATCATTATGACCATTCGTCAGGAAGGGGTAAATAAAAATAAAAAAAAAAAAAAAATGTTCCTGCATATAACAGCCAGAAAGAAACTGCTGGAAGCTGCAAATCATTTTCTTTTTTAGGATAGAAGACTTTATACAAAACCAGAAAAAGGAAAATTGGGTTCAACTTGTTGCCCAGAGGAACCACTAATCTTAACACATCTAAGAACAGTACAGGACATGTAGTACCGCACTGTCGTGTAGAGAGGGTGCTAATAGTCCACAATTCCACTGCATGAACTGACTAAAACAATGTAAAGAGCAAGTAAGGACATGTTGCACCACATGTGCTGTAGTAGAGGTGCTATAGATGTCAATCACTGCCTGACCTCACCAGGACATGTGAAGAGCAGTACAGGACATGTAGTACCGCACTGTTACTGTAGAGAGGACGCTTTAAACTTCTAATCACGGCCCTGCAACCTCACCAAGATACTGTATAGTGCCAGTACAGGAATATGTATGAAACACACTGCTGTTGAGAGGGTGCTACTAGATTGCAAATCACTGGATGCACTCACTTATTACATGTAAGTGCGAAGTACAGGTCCAATGTAGTTCCGCCTGTACTGTAGAGAGGCGCTAATAGACTGTCAATCACGTGTTTGCACCTCATAATACATGGAAGAGCAGTATAGGAAAATGTTAGTACCGCACTGTTCTGTGGAGAGGTGCTATAGACCACCAATCACTACATGCACCTCATTAATACAGGTAGAAGATTTCAAAATCTTAAAGACCATTTGGTAAAGAGTCACTGATATTCAACAGTAATTAGCAATCCCTTTTACGTTGAATGAACCAAAGCAAAGGTTCTTCCCTACTTAGGAGGTGCTGGCTTGTAGAACATGATTGGTATAATGGTCTATTATTCAGCTGACCTGTCTCATAAATTTCAAATTCTACACTATATTTCATGTTATTCTAAAAATGTAATATATTTTGCTCCGTGTGCTTGCTCAAATCTTCACATCGTTCTGACTGCAAGAGAGCTTAAGATAAGAATTAGAGAACGTTCATGACATTATGGCTGCAAAAGATTGCACTGATATCTCCCAATTAAAAACTATCCAAAAGCACTTTGTTAAAATATCATGGATGTGACCCAAGTTCATTCAAAGTAAGAGGGATTGACCTAGTTCCCACATGTGCAAATCTACTGTGCTGGTGGCAGGAGACCATAGTATTCTCTGAGGATAATCAATAGTGTTGAGCGATTGCGTTGGCTATCGAGATCGATCGATTGGTCGAAATGTTGACGCTATCATAAGGTTTTTTCGATAGTGAGACATGATTATGCGTGTGAACATTAAATGTATATGGGAGAGCTGTACCAACACCTTCATTATTACACCTAAACAGGGGCTGGAGAAAGCTGAAATAACATCCAAAACAGTCAAATGGATTACTGCTCACATCTTAGGCAACAACACTTAGGTTATAAATGTCACAGAAAAACACAGTTCAACAGACATTTACTATCCCTGTCTTGTACACACAGCATGACCCTTAAACCTGCAATCCACCCACAAATTTAAAAGTGCCGAGGCAGTATGATTTGAACCATCATGTTACTTGAACTGGACATTGAAATCCTGTCTGGAACGCGCCATGAGCCCCAAACCAGCTATGACCCACATTTAAAAGTAGTGCCGCAAAAAGGAGGCTTTCTATAACCACCATTTATAGTTGAACTGGAACATTGACTAGACCTTGTCCTGGGCCACAGCAATGAGCCCAATCCTGCATGACCCCACATTTAAAAGTGCCGAAAAAGGAAGTCTTTACATCCACCATTTTAGTTTCATGGACATTGACTACTACCTGTCCTGGGCCACAGCATGAGCCCCAAACCTGAAATGGACACCCCACATATAAAAAGTGCGGAAGGAAAAGGAGTTCTTTCAACCCCATTTTAGTTTCACTGGACATTGACTATACCTGTCCTGGGCCACAGCATGGCCCAAAACCCTGCATGTCCCCCACATTTAAAAAGATGCCGGAAAAAGGAGTTCTTCAACCACCATTTTAGTTTCCACGGGACATTGACTTTACTGTCCTGGGCCACAGCATATGAGCCCCAAACTTGCATGACCCCCCCCCCAAATGTTCATATTTAAAAATTGCCGGAAAAAGGAGTTTTCAACCACCATGTTTAGTTGAACTGGACATTGACTATACCTGTCCTGGGCTAAGCCTGAGCCCAAACCTGCATGACCCCCACATTAATAAAGTGCCGGTAAAAGGAGTCTTTCAACACCATTTATAGTTTCACTGGACATTGACTATACCTGTCTGGGCCACAGATGACCCAGGGCCGGAGTTACAGTGGGTGCGGTGAAAGCCCAGGCTGGCGTTCGTCAACTATTAAGCGCAGGTTAAAATGCCCTGATGTCGCTAGCATACGAAAAACTGTCGTGCTGAAGGAGAGTGCGGGAAGGCGGAAAGTGTGGAACTACAGCCTTCCTCTGTACATCTCAGTCATAACTTCCTGGGTGGCGCTTGCCCCCTCGTATGAGTGTGGACAATTGAGCTTCACTTGGAAATTAACTGGTGGTTAACGCTCATGTTTACAACAGGTGCCTTGTTATCTTGGCATTTTTTTTCTCATTTTACTCAACGTGCTGGAGGAAACTGTGTCGCTTGTATCTTTGTTCTCTGTACCGTGCTCCATAACTCCATGTCCTCTGAATTAACCTACTTCTGGTCAAATTTTTCCTGTACTCCATTGTACAATTCTGAGGAATTTTATTAACAGCTATTTTGTTACTACAGCAAGTTTTTTAGATACTTTTATTCTAGAAAACTCATTTTTTATAATTGGATGAATCCCCAACCATATCTTTGTTTTCTTTTTTTCTTTTGTACTAATGGGTTGTCTCAACATACAGGGATTGATAGCTATGTTATAAGATTTGCAAAAAAAAAGTATTTTGCAATATGTGTCATTAACAGTGTCCTACCTATTCTGTTTCTGACAGCACCATCACTTGAGCCCACTCTTGAACAATTGTGAAGAACAAATGTTCTGATAGAATACAAAATTTTTTTTAGGAATAGGACCTGTAGTATAAGCTGCATGTACAGCAAAATGCCCCAAACATTCAAAGGCATGATCTTGAGCCACTTTGGTTCATTTGTGAAGAACAAAATGTTGTTAGGAAACAACATTTTTTAGAATTGGACCTGTAGTATAGCGCATGTCACAGCAAAAAATGCCCCAAAAATTTTTCAAAGCATGACCTATTGGAGCCACCTTTGCGTCAATGTGAAGAAAATTGTCTGTTCAGTAACAACATTTTTTTATTTCATGGAGCTGTAGTATTGCTGCATTTCAAGAGCAGCATGTCCCAAAAAATTTATAAAAATGAAACTTCTCAGCCACTGGTTACAAATTGTGAGGGAGAAATGCCACGTTAGAAGCCACATTTTTATGTTACAAAGGGCACATGATTATTGCTGTATCTCACAGCATACATGACCCCCAATAAAATTACTTTTATAAATATGAATTCTCAGCCATATTAAAACATGTGAGGGAGAAGAACATGCCACTTAGAAGCCACATTTCTGTTCCAAAGGACCATAATTATAGCTGTATCTCACAGCAACATGACCCCAAAAAATTATAAATATGACTTCTCAGCCACTCTTAAAAATTGTGAGGGAGAAATGCACTTAGAAGTCACATTTCTGTTCCAAAGGACCATGATTATTGCTGTATCTCACAGCAACATGACCTCAAAACCATTGACAATGCGAAAACTTCTTAAGATAAAGTGAGTAAATGGAATACGGTGTTGTCATGAAACCTTGCTGTCTTTTACAGTCTCCTCACAGCAAAACCAGCAAAATGAACTGTTGGGAAAAGAGAATAAAAATTGCAGTAAGAAATGATCATTTTAAAAAAAAGTTTTCAAGAGGACCATTTCTGTTTGAAAAGGAATGTGAAGTAGACTGGCAACTAATCGGTGACCTCGGCAATTGGGGCCACAACATCATCAGAGATCCATGCCTGATTCATCTTGATGAAAGTCAAACGATCCACATTATCTGTGGAAAGCCGGATGCGTTTGTCTGTAATGACTCCTCCAGCTGTGCTGAAGGTCCGCTCAGATATGACGCTGGCTGCTGGGCAGGACAACACCTCTATGGCGTGACGAGCCAGCTCGGGCCATTCGTCCATTTTGGATACCCAGAAGTCTATTGGGTCCGGAACACATGCAAAAACATCGGTGTTGAGACGCAGATAGTCGTGCACCATGATCTTAAGCTGATCTCTGTGTGTTGGATGTGTGCCCTGCATTGCATGCGTGGTGAGGTGGTAAACAAAGATTGCCAGAGGTCACCCATTAGGCTTCTGCCACCTTGCCTGCTGCTGCCGCTACGCCTACTTGGCACTCTACTGCTGTCACGTCGCTGATGTTGTTCCACCGTGACATTTGGGGAACGTGAAGCAGACGCAACAGATGTCTCCAGTTGATCAATCAGCAAGGTCTCCATTTCCTGCATTTTACTCTCTATTTGGGTGGGTGGAAGGAAAGTGCTGATTTTTGTTTTGTACCGGGGATCCAGGAGGGTGGCCACCCAGTAACTGTTGTTCATTTTGATGGCCTTAATGCGAGGATCATGTTGGAGGAAATGGAGCATCCAAGCACTCATGTGAGAGATGGAGCCTTGATTTCCCAAGCCTCTGGGTCGAGGGGCACTAGCAAACTGATCTTCCTCATCTTCCTCCTCCGCCTCAAATTCGCGCCAACCTCTTTCCAAGGCAGGGACGTCGGTAACATCGGTGTCTAGGAATACCTCCTCCTCCTCTCCTCCGCTGCCTCCGGCACAGCTTCAACACAGCCCTGACTTGCCTGAGATGATGCACCCTGAGAGCTGATGCGCCACCTTGCACTAGCTCTGGACCCCGAACCACTGCCTAATGAAGACCGATGAAATTGTGAAACTGTCGGGCCTTGTGGATTTGACGGAGAGAAAGGCTCCGTGTCCGCATCTGTGTCCGTCTCCTCCTCCGTCGCTGGCGGGACCTGTTGTTTCAGAGTGTCCAACGATCGTTCCAGAACTAAGATCACCACAATGCTCATGCTGACAAGGGCATTGTCCGCACTGACCATTTTGGTGGCTTCTTCAAAAATGGCATGGATGGTGCAGAGCTCTTTCACCTGAATCCACTCGCGGTGGTTCAACACCCCGTTGAGTCCGCTACCGCTGCTTGTCAGGCCTTGTGTCACTTCGTATACTGCGTAATGGCAATGCGCTGCTGCCACAATCGCTGGGAGCTGATGGAGGGTGGAATTTCCAGCGTCGTGCCACGTCAACAATTTTAAAAATGAGACGGTTGACGGGGAGGCCGAGCTGACGGCTGCATCGCAGCCAGGCGGGACGAAGCAGGGTAGGGAAACGGGGAAGTGCCGAACATCAGACCTCGAGCCTTCTTCAGCAGGCAATCCAAGACAAGGGTAGCTCTTTAGAAATTTGGACGACATGGTTCAAGACATGATGCAGGCAAAGGGATGTGACTCCAGCCTACCGGATCTTAAGGCGGCCAGCAGATTTCGCCCGTTATCGCTCACCACATATGCATGGCACAAGGTTCTTGTCACCAAGCTCTCAGCGCTCAGGGTCTCGTTGCTTGAGCCGGTCCAAGCTCCTGACCTGTGTGTGGACGGTCTCCTAGGCAGATTTAATTTTAACACACGCCTGTGTCTTGGGCACGTGATGCCACAGAGGACCTGGGGAAAGAGGCCCATGCACCATCCCTTGGGGGGGGGAGTTTTGAAGAGCCGTGCGGAGCCTGAGAGCCACAGTCACCCCCAGAGAAATCCATCAGCTCACCAGTGAAGCTGTCACAGAGATATAGCGGGCTTGGCCGTGACCTTACTAGTACCTTATGTTGGTGGTGTGATGGACTTTTTCCGGACACAGTTGCAGACATAACGCCGCTTGAATTTTAGATGGACAGTGGGCTGGCCAGGGCCAGGGAGGCTTTTCTGGCCAAAGAAATGCCTGCTACGGCATATGGTATTGGGGGCAAGCGAGGGCAGACGTGGCGGACCACATCTGTGTCCACCAGACGGAAAGGGGGGGGGGGACAACATTTCCAAGGCCAAAAGCCTGGCATGCTGACATTAAGGCTTTTGGCTTTGGGATGGTTTGGGTTAAGTGTTTCTTCTGCTCCCAAAACTGGAAGACAGAAGGTGGCTGACCTAGACTGGCCGCTCTACGGAGTGCAGGTCGTCAAAACTGCGCGGAAGAGAAGCGGGTAGGTGGGTCTATGGTGGTGCGGTGGTACTCGGCGGACGGGTGGTGGCTGATGGGAGGCCGATCCCTGGATCCTGACTCTGAGAGACATGGCAGCTGAGAAAACGCTTGTTGGTGCGCGAGGAGGAGGAGGCGCGAGACAGGGGTTGTGACAGTGGTTGGAGGCCCGGCGTCGGTTGGCCTTTTTTGGGCCCCAGTGTTCCCTCCATTTCAACTCATGCATTCGCTGCATGGACTAGAAATGTTGCGTGGTGGTTAACCACTTAAGGTTCTTGCCTGTTATTATGCGTTTACGGCAAAAGATGCATATGACATCTCTGGGTGAATCAGAGGCTTGTCAAAGAAGGCCAGGCTTGAGAGGTCCTGGCCCTTTTTGACTGCGAATAAGCGGGGAGCCGGGGTTTGCGCTGACCGTGGCTGGAGGAATCATCATCCAGCGGACGTCTGCGACCGCCATCTCCCTTTTTGTGGCGGGGACCCATATTGACACTACCATCTTTCCTCCTCGGGTCACTGTGAGCGGCTCGCAAGCAAATTCTGCGGAAAAGTCCAGGATGGATCGCTAATGTCGTCATCATTCTCATCATCAACACAGGTGACTTGGTCTTCTGACTTTTCTGATCCAGAAGCTGCGGGGCTACAATCTGGCAAGGGGCACTGCAAGGCGTTGACCGACACGCCCGGGTTTTTTGCCGATTGACCGGCTTCCTTCACCTCCTCTGATGGCATCAGTAACTGGGCGTCAGTGCAGAGAAAATCATCCTTTTTGGCATCTTGATCTTTAACATGCCTTCTTGACCCCAACGCATTTTGTCCTCAAGAGGTTCTTCAGAAAATGGGATTATCACAGTGGTGGGTACACGGAGTTGACGATTTGGGCTGCTTTCATGTTGGACAGATGCTGATGATGCTGATGACGACATTTGTGGCCGTGAACGCGTTTGAGGACGAGGAGGTTAAGACTTCTAGAGCAGGTTGCATTTAACCACTGAAGGACAGATTGGCGGACGATGTTCGTTACTTAGATTCACAGGGCCCTCTGACCCTGCGATGAAAGGCCTGACGGTCCATGCAACTGACGATCCGCTTGCATGAGTGTTGTCGCCCATAAAAGCACTGGAAGGAGCACCTTCTCTCGTACCTCTAACCTCCATGTGCTACCCCCATCTTTGCTCGCTTACCACTGCATTTCGCTCCATGTTCAGAAATATAAAAAATTGAGACAGGTTATGGAATAGTTTTGGAAAGTATCTTATTAAAAGACGGCATATCACTAGCTATTCTCAATCCCTTAATCAAAACAAAATTGCTGGATTCAAATTTAATTGCAAGGTGTCTATCAACACAATCTGGACAGGGCAAAAGTCCAAAAAACACGTATTCTGTTAATGTTTTGATATAATAAACGGTTAATTTTTTGAAGCTTTCATTTTCAACCTGTGGAGAAATATAGAATTGCTGTTTTAAGATTTACGTAGATGCTTCGTCATTGAACAGTGATGGAGTGCGCAAAAGTCAAAAAAACACCGTAACTGTTATGTTTTGTTGATATAATAAACGGTATATTTTTTGGCACCTTTCAATTCACCTGTGTGTGAATATTGAAAAATTGCTGTTTAAGATTTAAGTAGATGCTGCTTCAATGAACATGCTGGGTGCGCAAAAGTCAAAAAAACACGTATACTGTTATGTTTTGGTATAATAAACTGTATTTTTTGCACCTTTCAATTACCTGTTGTGAATATAGAATTGATGTTTTAAAGTATTTTCCATAGATGCTGCGGTCAATGAACAGTGCTGGGTTTGAGCTAAAAGTCAAAAACACGTAAACTGTTATGTTTTGATATCATAAACTGTATTTTTTTTGCTCCTTTCAATTCACCTGTGGTGATATAGAAATTGTGTTTTAAAGATTTTCGTAGCATGCATGCGTCATGAACAGTGCTGGAGTGCGCAAAAGTCAAAAAAAACTCGGTAACTGTTATGTTTTGATCATAATAAACTGTATTTTTTGACCTTTCAATTCATCCTGTGGTGAATATAGTATTGCTGTTGTTTTAAGATTTACGTAGAGCTGCATCAAATGAACAGTGCTGCGGGCGGTGTTATGTGGTAGTGCGCAAAAGTCAAAAAAACACGTAACTGTTATGTTTTGATATAATAACACGGTATTTTTTGCACCTTTCCAATTCACTGTGGTGAATATAGATTGCGTTATAAGATTTACAGTAGAGCTGCGTCAGATGAAACAGTGCTTGGATGCGCCAAAAGTCAAAAAACAGTGCGTAACTGTTATGTTTTGATATAATAAACGTATTTTTTGCACTCTATCTATCAATTACCCTTATGGTGAATATAGAATTGCTGTTTTAAGATTTACGTAGATGACTGCGTCAAGAACAGTGCTGGGTGCGCAAAGTCAAAAAACACGTAACTGTGATGTTTTTGTACGATACACGGTATTTTTGGCAACAACAACCTGTGACTGACTACAAGATTGTGGTTTGCTAATTTAGTGCCAAGGTGGAATATCAACAGTCACAGGTGTAATGGGTAAAATTGAACACCTATCTGAAATGTATATGGATATAAAAGTGGAGTTTCTGCAGCTAACCAAGAGACCTGCAGTTACTAGAAATTATGTTTATCCAATATAGTTCAGGATGACCAATATCAGGAATATTTCAATAGCAAACTGTTAATAATAAAGATAATCCACTACAATGTCTACACTAAGTCTTGCTGAACTTTATCCAGTGTTATTTATAGATAGAGATTGTATGTGTTCGCCCACGCCCCCCCCAGCTCCCCACGCCGAGAATTTACAGCGGTAGATGCTGCTTTAACATTCTCTAGCTAACTACATAAAATCTTCAAATCTCTAATATAACTAAATTGGAAGGATCACAAGCTAATAGTAGAGGTTTCTCTGTGCAGAAATAGACTAATTTCGCTGAGCTGTTTGGCCACAGGCAGAACGCAGGTCCTATCCCTATGAGACGCTGAGAGACACTGAGGCTGAAACAGGAAACGCTGTTCTATGTAAAACGAGGTCATGTGATTTTTCCAGCCAATCGCAACCATACACATCCCAGTCATGACGTCGCACACACATCTCACCCTGCTCTATTCTGTAATCTGATTTGCTGGCCGCCAAAATTACAGGAAGCGCCGAAAAAGGCGCGATCTTAATAGATGATGCACAGATTTAACCTTAATTATCGCATGATCTGGAAATTTCGATCACCATAAAAACCTTGCTGATTTCAACTTTGTCGATAAAAATCGCTCAACACTACTTATGATCAAGCATCGTCTCAAATTCATTGAGAATTTTTGGCCTCTTCAGACCCAGGATTCTATGTTGGCTGACTTTGTTGATTCTTATCCTAGTATCTCCTTTAGAAAAGGGAAAGGCATTGGGGATTGTATTGTACACAGCTTGTATACTCCCCCGTGCCTATCTAATACATGGTTGACATCTAAGTACTTACAGGTGTGGGGGTTGTAAAGCGTGCAGTTTCATCAATGTCTCCAAGTCTGTGAGTTGCATCTCCACTGGTCGTGTTTTTCAAATTTTCAATTATGCTAATTTCAAAACTAAAGGGGTCATTTATCAATGCTTTTGTACCTGTCCCCTTATGTATGTCAGGAAAACAAAGCGTGAATTCAGACGCCCAATTCTTGAGCATATAGGTGATATTAACCATCATAGGGACTCATCTGTTTCTCGACATATGAATTCTGTACATAACAACAACCAACAGGCTCTATCTTTCTCGGGGGTGGAAGTGGTAACACCATCTCCCCGGGGAGGTGATTTTGACCGTAAAATGCTCCAACATGAGGCCCAATGGATTTTTCATCTTAAGACCTTGAAGCCTAGTGGTCTTAATGATATGTTTAGAGATGGGCGAATCGATTCTAACGAAGTGGAATTCGTTTAGAATTTCAGGAAAACTTCGGTTCGGAACGAAGTCGAACTTTGGGGTACTTCGGATGAACGAAGTGTGCTTTTGATTGATCAAATGGCTGCGAGCACATTACGTTACATGGGGCAAAGAACTCTGGGAGGAAGAAGGGCATAGCCTGCATGACATGTGCAGAGATGAAGCCAATCAGAGACCCGCGGGATTCTGTGATGTCACTGCACTATATAAGTCTGGGCGCAATGCTGGGAGCTCACACTGCTCTCACTGTACTGATTAGGGAAGGTGCTGCTGCAGCTGCTTATGATAGCTGATACTAAAGAACTCATTTTTATACAGCGATTTTTGGGGGGTGTCTCAGCTTGTCTCAGAGACTGCTTCTCTTAACGTTCTATTTCTGATTTTTTGGGGTATTGGATCTGAAGTCCAGTGGTGGTCCAGTGCAGCTGCATATACATTTTAATGCTATCTGCTCACGGCACATTGAATATTCAAGGGTGATCTAAGCCTGTTCCTGTTGTATTCATTTAAAGATACAGCGTTTTTACAATACAAATATCACTTCATTTTTGGCTGCTCAATTATTTTGCGGAATGTACATCCAGGGGTTAATTAAGCATTGTTCTGCTGCTGTGGTGAATAAAAGAAACCGTTTATTTCACCGCCAAAAAAGACATTTTTCCTGTAGCATAATTCACAAGCGAAGGTTAATTACAAGTTTTCCTCTTGTTGTGTAGCGTAAAAAACACACCATCGTAACACGCTACAAGGCTGGTAGTTTGTGGTTGCTTAATTGTTTGGCGCAATTTACATCCAGGGGTTAATTAAGCATTGTTCTGCTGCTGTGGTGACTAAAAGAAACCTATTATTTCACCGCCAAAAAGGCATTTTTACTGTAGCATAATTCACAAGCAAAGGTTAATTACAAGTTTTCCTCTTGTTGTGTAGCATAAAAAACATGCCATTGTAACACGCTACAAAGCTGGTAGTTTGTGGTTGCTCAATTGTTTGGTGCAATTTACATCCAGGGGTTAATTAAGCGTTGTTCTGCTGCTGTGGTGACTAAAAGAAACCGTTTATTTCACCGCCAAAAAATAAATTTTTCCTGTAGCATAATTCACAAGCGAAGGTTAATTACAAGTTTTCCTCTTGTTGTGTAGCGTAAAAAACACGCCATTGTAACACGCTACAAAGCTGGTAGTTTGTGGTTGCTCAATTGTTTGGCGCAATTTACATCCAGGGGTTAATTAAGCGTTGTTCTGCTGCTGTGGTGACTAAAAGAAACCGTTTATTTCACCGCCAAAAAATACATTTTTCCTGTAGCATAATTCACAAGCGAAGGTTAATTACAATTTTCCTCTGCTGTGTAGCGTAAAAAACACGCCATTGTAAACACGCTACAAAGCTGGTAGTTTGTGGTTGCTCAATTGTTGGCGCAATTTTCATCCAGGGTTAATTAAGCGTTGTTCTGCTGCTGTGGTGACTAAAAGAAACCGTTTATTTCATCGCCAAAAAAGAAAATTTTCCTGTAGCATAATTCACAAGCGAAGGTTAATTACAAGTTTTCCTTTTGTTGTGTAGAGTAAAAAACACGCCATTGTAACACGCTGCAAAGCTGGTAGTTTGTGTTTGCTCAATTGTTTGCGGCAATTTACATCCAGGGGTTAATTAAGCGTTGTTCTGCTGCGGTGGTGACTAAAAGAAACCGTTTATTTCACCGCCAAAAAAGACATTTTTCCTGTAGCATAATTCACAAGCGAAGGTTAATTACAAGTTTTCCTTTTGTTGTGTAGTGTAAAATACACGCCATTGTAACACGCTACAAAGCTGGAAATTTTTGGCTGCTCAATTCTTTTGCGCAATTTACATCCAAGGGTTAACTAAGTATTTTTCTGCAGTTGTACTCAGTAAAAGAAACTTTGTTTTTCACCGCCACAGAAGAAATTCTGTAGCATAATTCATATCCGAACGTTAATTAAGCCTGTTTGTGCTTTTATATTCAGTAAAATACACAGAGTTTTTAAACGGCACATACAGGTCAATTTTTCCTGCCCATTTATGGAGCGCAATTTATATCCAAGGGTTACCCAAGCTTGTTACTGGGTTCATTTTGGAGTGAAATACAGGGTGTGTATTTATCATATACAGTTATCTTCATCAAACAGTGTCTGTACATTTTAGAACAAAGAGTTTGTCAGACAGAGAGGTGGCAGGCTCTTCACCTGCGAGTGGCAGTTGCACAAACATTCCTGGAGCAGGCCCAGGTCGAAGCACAGCAAGGGGACGTCGCAGCAGGGGTCATTCGGTGAGGCCACAACTGCCGCTGTCATCTAGCGGCCGTGTGTTGTTCAGCAACCCAATGGTTCTTGATTGGTTGACTAGGTCATCCACTTCCTCCCAGATGACATCTGACAACCCCAGCCAAGAGTCGGTGGGAACGTCAGACACAACCCTTAGTTGGCATGGCCCGGGAGTGAGTCAGCGGCCCTCACCTATCCTCAACACGTCTCTGTCCCATCCGGTTCCCTCAGCCAGAGATCTACTATGTGGTCTGGGCTCAGCGCCACTATATAGCGAGGATGAACAATTTGAGGAGGGTAGTCAGCAGCTTCTTGGCAGCGAAGAAATGGGGCCAATATCCCCTGCTTCTTGCAGTAGGCGGCAAAGTATAGATGTGGAGAGTGGCATGGGAGGTCATGTTGTGAGGGGTCAGCCTCGGCATACCAAGACCGGTAATGAGGACAGCAGTGACGATGAAACACAAATAGAAGATGATGTAGCCGACCGCACTTGGGAGCCGGGTGAAGCAAGGGCTTCATCATCGTCAGGAGAAGAGGACGTCAGCTTGTAGGGCACAGCGGTGTCACGCAGTTCTACACCTGGCTTGCCTCGGCGAACGAAGTCACACAGGGGAGGAACTGCTCCGCGTCATGCAGCAAGAAATCGATGTGTGGCTTTCTCCGCACCAACTGCAAATCGGAACCATGGTGACGGACAATGGGAGGAACATGGTGTCCGCCCTGCACCGAGAAGGGATGGTCCATGCGCCCTGTATGGCGCATGTGTTCAATGTGGTTGTGAAAAGGTTCCTGAAGTCTTCCACCGATCTTCAAAAGATTCTGAAAATGGCCAGGAAACTGTGCATGCACTTCATCCATTCCTACAAAGCCAGGAACACCCTCCTCGAGTTGCAGCGGCAGAACGGCCTCCCCCAACACACTCTGATATGCGATGTTTCCACCCGTTGGAATTCCAGCCTGCACATGTTGGACCGACTGTATGAACTGTAACTTTGATGTCAGCCAGTGGCAGCTCATGCGTGACACCTACCGTTTGTTGAGGCCATTCGAAGGGGCCACGTTATTTGTCAGTCGCCAGGACTATGGGATGAATAACGTCATTCCACTGCTTCATGTCCTGGAACAGATGCTGAAAAATCTGTCTGGGCAGGGGACTGGAGACGTGGTGACTACATCTCCCGGCCACATGATTCCGGTGGGGACTGAAATGCAGGAGGAGGAGGAGATTGGAGCAGAAGCATTGTCAGGTGAAATGAGTGGATTTTCTACCCAGGTGACAAGAGAGGAGGAGCAGGAGCAGCTGGAGGAGGTAGATGGAGATGAGGAAGACGAGGCAGATGACCCGCAAGCACCGTGGCAGTATACAGTGGAGATGAAGGCAGGGAGCCCCTCGGAGTCACTTGTGCAGATGGCCCGCAGCATGCTGATTTGCCTGGCTAGTGACAGCCGAATAGTCAGCATCCGGCAGAGGGATGACTTCTGGCTCTCCACCCTATTGGACCCTCACTACCGGTCCAAAATGGGAGCCTTTTTCCCAGCTATTGAGAGGGAGGACAAACTCAAATACTATAGGGAAATCCTCCGTAGTCAGTAGGCCGCTGCCTATGTGCGGCATCGTCCCTCCTCTGACAGGTCTGACTGGGGGGTTCCTTAGCGCTCACTTACTACTGCCGCGGCTGCTGGGGGAAGGTGGTGGGGTAGGAGCAGTACCAGCTCCATCAGCAGCAACCTAAGTCTGGAGTCACTGATGAGCAGCTTCCTTCACCCGCCTAGTGAGGAGGGTAGTCGCCAGCAGAGCAGCAGCAGCAGGACTGGAGCAGTCCCTGAACCAATAGGTGGTGGCCTACTTGGACAGCACTTTGCCACCCCAGTTAGAAGATCCCCTGGACCCACTGGGCAGCCAAACTGGATGTGTGGCCGCAACTTGCCGAGTTGCAGTGGAGAAGCTGTCCTGCCGGCCAGTAGTGTTGCATCAGAAAGGGTGTTCAAATGCGGCGGGGGCCATCGTTACCCCACGGATAACCCCCTTTTTCCACGGGAAATTGTGGAAGACTGACCTTTGTCAAGATGAATCAGGCGTGGATCGGCCAGGATTTCCACACACCAATGCCTTTGGCGTCAGACTACATCAGCCATGACGCCCCACCCAAACTGTGAGAAATGAGTTGGGTTCCAACTACCTGCATCAGCCACTATTTGATGCCGCCACCCCCCTGATTTCCACACATCTGCTGACAGTTTCTCCATCTGCCACCAACCATCTTTACCAGGGGTGGTATTGCCACCCACCTCCACACTGTGTCATTGTGCCACTCTGTGGCCTATCCAGTTTTTTGCCACCCAGAATGTCATTGTGCCACTGCCTGACCTCAAAGCTGCTGCTGTGGCTTGCTGTCGTGAGCTCCACACTGTGTCATTGTGCCACTCTGTGGCCTACTCCTGTTTTTGCCACCTCCAGAATGTAATTGTGCCACTGTCTGACCTCATGCTGCTGCTGTCGTGACCTCGACTCTCTGTCATTGTGCCACTCTGTGGCCTACTCCTGTTTTAGCCCCCTTCAGAAAGTCATTGGTCCACTACCAGACCTCATGCTGCTGCTGCCCTGACCTCCACGCTGTGTCATTGTGCCACTCTGTGGCCTACTCCTGTTTTTGCCCCCCTCCAGAATGTCATTGCACTGCCTGACCTCATGCGCTGCACCGTGACTTCCATCTCGTCATTGTGCCACTCTTTGGGCCTACTCCTTTTTAGCCACCTCCAGAATGTCATTTGCCCACTGCCTGACCCATGCTGCTGCTGCCTAACCTCCCCCCCGGTCATTGTGCCCCTTTTGGGCCCACCCTGTTTTTTTCCACCCCCAGAATGTCATTTTTGCCACTGCCGAC